>BMAT01006257.1:230762-242203 GCA_019649035.1 Elysia marginata
TCTGACTGACATTCTTTCTTCATATAGACTTTCAAGAGATGGCAGATAGTTTTTACACACCAATTAACTTTTGTGCGTTTATGACAATAGAGTTAAGTCTTTAAATGTCCTTTTTTGCTGTTTTATCAAATCAAACAAAAATCGATTGAGTTAAGATGCTCTCTACAATGGCTCTGTAAATGTTAATGAGTGTCACTTTATCTGAACTTTTGATTATAAACACAAGTAAACACTAGACTGTAGAAAACCGATATGCTGAGGATCAACTTGTCACTTGGAAGATAAAATGGGAGTTCATTGTGACATAGTAACCACTCCTAACATTTATGGCCCCACTTGAAAGATTTTCACTCTAAGCTACCAGGAAGAAGCAGATTAATTACCAACATCAGACATTATGTTTTTCCCGTCCTGTCAAACAACCGTAGAAAACAAATTCGTTAGCTTTTAGACTGGGACATATTTGATATTTTTCCCTTGCAAACGTGACATCATAGATTTAGAAGTTTACAATGTCTGTGGTAGAATAAACCAAGTTTCGCTTGTTTCACATGGCAGGTATGGAGTACTAATGCTAAGTACAGGTGACTAAGCTTTTCACTCATGTGAAACTCATGTAAACTCATGTGAAACGGGCAGGTTTAGGTAAGATATAGGGACAAAGCTTTTTTCAAAGTGTCCGGCTAAAAAAACCGTCCTTGACTTCAATGTGGCACCAGCGTAGATTGGAACTTCCATTAACTGGACGGATCTTTACACATAAATCACGGTTGCGAACAGGTCTGGCGAAAAGTAAAGTCTAAATCAGATTGAGCATGAGTGCGCTGCTGATACACCTCGTTTGACTTTTGAGCATAATATCAGAGCAAAGTAGGTCGGCCCTCTCAAAATTTAATGGAAGCTACAGAAATTTGTGGCAATGACTCAAGATGAAGTGTCGGGCCTACAATACGATTGTCTAGACCCACGCACATAAAATGAAAAGGCAGACTGGATCTTTAATTCGGAAATACACGCAGTAAAAAGTTTCGGAATGTTCAACAATCTAGCTAAACAAAGCACAGGGCATGGAGGCATGGTGGCTTGGTATGTATACATACAACAGAGATTTTTTTTTTGGGAAAGACATTTCCTACAAATGTTTTTTAATTCAAGAATCATTTTTAAACCAACCAAATGGCAAGATAGACTAAACTATGCTTGAACAACGGTTCATAGAAAAAGGCTAGAATAACATGATGATTCTGACCTATTGGTGCAAAAATGTTCATAAAAAATAGTTTGAGAGCGTTATATTTCCGTTAAGTAATATTTTTCTTATTGTGCTACACAAATATTCCGACTTAAATCTACGTAACAACATGGGAAACGCCATTCTCTTCCGCCTTCCTTTTTGCTAAAAAATCGCGTTTTAACCATATGAAACCGTTGTAGTGTGAAACTGGGGACACCCAACTCATTTGTTTTGGTTGTGAGGCTGGAGTTTATTTTCGCAGAAGTACAATGTGCGCTAAAGCAAGAGAAAATAAGTCTTCATGTGTGATAGAAAAGTTATTTGAAGAGAATGGATAACGTAAATCACAATTTTTTACAACCTTTAATAAGCCGAGAAGCTATTAAATCAGAAAATATAGCGAGTTGAGGAAACCGTGGTAAGAAAAAAGGAGCTCATATGATGGCAGTTTTCGGAGACAAATTAAATTTCTGATGACCTTGGCGATCAGGGTGTGCACAAGGTGGCAATAAGAAAGATTTTTAGGTAAAACCAAATCGTCATGACTTCAAATCATACGGATTTTAACTATGTACAATATCATCACTTAAAGAAAACGAGTTTGTCGGGTTCTTGCAAACAAACATTTTTTAAATACTGATCTTTCTTGCAGTTTAGCAGCAGTATCTGCAATATTTCTTAATCTGTTTCAAGGCAAACTGGCCTAATTGTAAAAATAAATTTAAACATAAGGGTGGAAAACATATTTTGAAATGATGTAAATTACCATTAAATGGTTGGGCTTTTAATATTTTCAAAGAATACTGGCATCACGAAACAGCATGCCCCATTATATCCTAATTTCAAAGACTGTTGTGATCACAGGGGAAAAAAAAAGACTGTTGTGATTTATTGAAATTCTATTGATACTGAGAGCCATGCCCCAAGGTATGTTTTTCCCGTATAACTTCTAACACATCTAGATTTGTTCTGTCACAAAACTTCACAGATTTAGTTACCTATACGCAAAGAAGGGTGTCTTGTTGCTCCTTGTGCTGTTGTAATGGTGAAGCAGTTGGTGCCAGTAATCATACATCTTAGTAACCTCTGGCTCGTCCCCGTAGCAATGCTTCTTCGTCTTCCTCATGAGAGGATCCTTGGCGGAGTCGACTACGATACGCCTCAAGTAGTGATCAACAGGCTTCTTTTTGAAGCCCAGCTTCAGGAAATGGAACGCAGTTATGGACACTTGATCCATGATGAGACCAGTGCGGTATCCCCGTTTTTTCGCGTCGCTCCATATAAAACCATCGTTGATTTGATCCATCCAGCCTTTTTGGTTAAACTTATATTTTTTGTCTGCACTGAATTCCCCGCTAGTTCTTCCCGTTAGGAGACCCATAACGTTGGGGTACGTGGAATAGCCCAATTTCCCGTGTTTGTGCATCTCTAGGGCGCCAAGCTCTTTGATGAGGTAGTCTCTAGACTTGGGCATTGTGCGAGCAAAGTGCTGCTTAGCGAAACCGTCCACACCGATCATAAGAATACTGAGCGTTTCAGCGGGAGAGTTTGTTTCCACATTGGTTTTATATATTTCGTCCAAAGTCTTCAGCCTCTCCGGATCTACTCGAACGTAAGCAAACCAGGATTTCGAGATGACTGTCTTATTGTTATCCAGACAGTCCACTCGTATTTCCTCATCGTTCGGGTCTATTTTCATGGAGACATTAAAGGCACCGCGAGTGAGTGCCACCTCTGCAACTTTGTCGCTATTTGCTTTCATTTTGAGAACATGATATAGACAGTGTAGGAAAGTCCTACCCTTTTTCACTGTTTTTTCCACCTTTGCATGGTCAACAATAATAACTTCATTCTCCACACGAACTAAATTTGGTACGCCAGGCGAACAGTCCAACGGTTTTAGCCGATTAAGCGTCTTTTCTATAGCCGGGTCAAAAGGATCTACTTCCGGAAAAGTACAATGTTTTGAGGAGTTTGAGGGTCTGGCTTCTGGAAGTTTCTGCGTTGGATTTGGTTTGGCAACAACGCTTTTCTTTACAGGTGAAGGTTTGGGCTTTGCCGCAGGTTTTGGATTTGATTTCACTGTTTTGGATTTCTTTTGCGAACCTTCCGATTGTTTCATCGGCACGGACATCGGTTCTGGCATGCCCAAGGGCCGGGTGTTGGGCACATAGCTGGCCAACCTGGTGGTCATGTTAGATATCAAGGTGAAAGTGGTGTCGTGGAAGAATAGCCTGGTGTTAGAGCCCATGTAGAGACCCGAGATCCACACAATCATGATGAGCAAAGCGAGGCGCAACCTGCCCTGTCCGAACACGTCTGGAATGAGAGGGGATTTACCGAGAAGTAAAAAAAACAGAATCCAAACTTTACAAAGATACAATGTGGTTGGTGTAAAAAGGTTTACACAGAGCATTAAGTAGTATAGCGCTCGATATGTGTCGAAGGCTATGAGTGTTTTGTGATAAAATGAGTCATAATGCCATTATGTATTTTTAAATGGACTGCTGGTGTCGTTGTTATGAAGACTTTGATAGTGATGTTAGCAACTTTTTGTGGTTGGTATATACATATATAATATGTATTGTGATGATGGGGATAAAAAAGGGGGAGTTTATGCTCATAATGTCGCTGAAATGTAATTAAGACTTTTAATTACACATATGAATACACAGCAGAAGCAATATCGACACACAGAAAATAACATTATTTTAACGATAAACGCTTCCTAAGGGTTCTAAATTTAGAATCAGCAGAAAAAATCCATTGGATGTTCAGTTCAGCATTAAAGTTTTTCTAGCTAAAATGTCTTGCACGTGAAAAAAAATGGCAGGGATCGGGAAAATGTCATTTGTTTAGGAATTTTCTTTTCAAACTAGCTGTTATAATATATTTTTCCTACGCCTCTGCAGTATATAAAAATAATAGTTTTGAAAATTTTAACGAATGTGACACTTTTATGAAAATTCACCGAAAACATACAAAAAATGAAGCTATATCCCACTTCAGATTTTTTTAAAAGAAAAATACTGATTAGTATTTCATTCATAGAAAACTTATAGTATGTTCACTCTATGTTTAGGCTCTCTCGCCCCCTTTAAAAGAGAACGGGTTGTATGCCTACATGTTTGTGCGTGGGTGAGGGTGGGGGAGTCTGGAAAGCAGAGGATACGTCGATAATTATTTTTTTTATCTCAAAGCTTTTTTTATGTGAGGTGTTTTGTGATTCTGTCTTTCCTAAACTATTCACTGTTGATAAGAAAAGACTCCGGTTTATCTACTACATATCAATAAGTCTGAAGACTTACTTGCTCTGCAGTTCGATCCATTTGGGCGTGGCGTTGAAGTAGCAGCCATTGTGAATCTCGGGCACTGTAAGTCAAAGCAAAAAAAAAAATCAATGAAAATTAGTGGTTGACACTTCATGAAGCAGGGGAGAAAGAACGATATTCTGTAGTGGGGGTATAGACAGAGATAGAGAGAGGAAGAATAAAATGAGAAATAACGATTAAGAAGTAGAAGAAAATCAACATCAACAAGAGGAAGAAATAAGAACAACATAAACAAGAGAGAGAAAGAGAGAAAGAGAGAGAGAGAGAGAGAGAGAGAGAGAGAGAGAGAGGGGGGGGGACAGAGGCAGATGCAAGACAGAGAGAGAAACATAAAGTGCAAAGAGAAAGTACGAAAGCAAAAGTTTGATATATAAATACTCTTAAATATGCAGAGGGGATAGAGACTGGGATGGAGAGGGACAAGTCGAGATGAACAATAAAGTAATATAACTTTGGACAGAAAAGCAACTTTTCATTGTCATGATTAACATTAATTCTGAACTTGAGCAATACAGTTTCAATTCAACGCAGTTGTTAAAAAAAGGCATATAATTCAATGGATCTAGTATCCAATAACCTTGGATTCAACGAACCCTTGCATTCAAGGAACTGAAAAAAATTCCGGATTTTTTTTTCTTCTTTGTTTTTGTCTAGAACGAACTAATTTCAGACTAACCTCGTTTTCAACGAACTGGAAGTGACAGTGCAACCAATGGTTGGTCTTTTGAACCTTAATTCTGGTATGTTATTCACTTTATTAATGATACTGGTATCACAGTATCAAAGAGAGCGTTGCAAAAACTTGTAGCAATGTGTGTGTGTTCTATTCCTTCTAGTTTTTAATCAGTTTCACTGTCGACAAATAGTGTATAATTTTTTTTCTTTGGTTCGTTTTGGGTCACTTTGCAAAGACTTTGCTTTTAACGAATCTTGGCTTTAACGAACTTTCTACATTTTCCAGCAAAATTTGTTGGATCCGAGGTCCAATGGTAGCAGTTTTTTGTTTGCTTCTATTCCTTTTAAATTTCTCATCTTTCCTTAAAGTCAAATAGTCCCTTCTCCAAAAAGAAAAGAGAATAAATCACACATCCAGTTGTTAAAAGGATGTTGAACATGAGAATAGTGTTGGCCCTCACTGGACAATTTTGAATGTTGTTATGTTTTACCTCTGCAGAATTTTACGATTGCTTTTCACTCACATGGATTTTTCCCATTGGAAATTTCCGTTTGCATATGATTTACTCAATGCCGCAAGTTCGGTGTACTAAGATTTGCTACTTTGGTTTTTGTAAGTATTAACCCCTTAAGGTTGTTGCTATATTCTTAAGCCAGGTTCAACACTATATACAATAATTTAAAGATGTGCATTAAAGCTCAACACGCTTGTAAGACTTTGTGTGGCGCTATGTGAGGATCGATGTATGTACACAATATAACTAAGACAAAAAGTAAACTGAGTCATGGAAGGGCAATGCTGTGCTTTTAATGCTTGATTTAGAAAATTCAACGTCCTGAGACCAACGCAAATGTTTTCCCCGATGTCCAAGTAAAAAGAGCGCCATTCGGTTTAGTTTTTTGTTTTCGGTCTACACTAAGCCAACTTCTTATGTATAATCTCACTGGTGTACTCTTTTCGATGATGTGAAAAAAGATAGCGTTTTGTCTTATCTAGCTATGACGTCTTTCCTAATTTGACGTTTTATAAAAAAAAAGTTGCACACGAACATGCAGACAGATATTGCTTCGAGAATTGAAAAAAAATGCAAAACTCAGCAAGACATAAAACGCGCCTTGAGAACAAGGTTGTATCTCGGCATTTTAACGGAATTCAGTAATAGACATCATGCTACTACTACAGTAGTTTTTTATGTTGTATCAAAGAACTGAGGCGGGCTGAACTTTTCAGGAGGTTTCTGACGCATTAAAAGATTAGACTTTTAATTGGATTGTTCCGGTTTGAAATCGATTTTCTTAAAACTATGTTCAGTGAAGATTAAACCTCGTGACCATGGAAGGAGTAAAGATTTCAAAAGAAGAACAAATATATCTACCCAAATTTATTTATGAAGGCGTTGTCACGAAAAAGGTAAGGTAGCTGTTGAACTATTTTGAGGTTTTAACAAACCTTTTCACTTTTTGTTGTTGCTTCTACTGTAGGTTGCATCTTTGGTAGCAAAAGCAGCGATGATGGTGGAAAACATTTTGCATGGTAAGAATAGCAGTCGTGGGGATAATGATTCCACATGATGATTGAATTGATGATGATGTGGATGCTTATGTTGATGATGATAATGACAATTCTGTTACAGCTATTGTTGTTGCTATTGTAGTTGTTGAAGAGGACGACGCAGACGATTTTGGTGTTTCTGCTGCTGCGGATGATGATGATGGTGATGCTGATTTTGTTACAGGTATTGTTGGTGCTGTTGTAGTAAGACGGTTATGGTGATGCTAAAAATCGTGATGAGGATGTTTCAAGATTCAAGATTCTTTATTGTCCTTTACAGGTGTATTTGATTGGCTTACAACAACTGACAGCAATGCCATAAAGGATCGTTACAATATTAGAACACATACACATCAACGTATAAGATAGCAATGAGTATTTGATAGCATTAGGAAGACGGACCTGCGATATCGTTCTCGTTTACAATTGGTGGTTATAGGTTTAAAGACTTCTGTGTAGTCTTTTACTTGGGTGGGATGGATCACCGTTTCATGATCAGTAGATTTTAAGTTCCATAACGTTGAAGATAATGTTTGTAATTACGTAAACTATAAAAAAATTACAAAGTATCTGCCCCTGTATAACAAACTGTTTATTGAAAATATATGCCCTTCCGCGCAGGGCATAAATTTAAATCTCTTCATGTCGACGTTTCTTTTTTTGTTGTACAGTGTAGTCTCTTCTGGTGTAAAAAGATGACACTTGAAAATCCCGTTTTGTTACAGGAAAAACCTCCCCATACAGGAAGACGTTTTTGTAATAAAATAATAAAGACAAAACATACGTCTTGCAAGATAAAAAGAAGGATAGACCGCCTTCCTTTTCAGAGTCTCTTTTCTTTTGAATGACATAATGTCCTTTTCAGAGAGACATAGACTGTAACGAATATACACACCTACCATTCATTAAATAAGAATCATAATCTAATAACAAAATGTCTTTACTCTTTTTTAAATTGTCGAATTCGAAATATTGCCAAAATCTTAGGGTCCATAGAACGACACGTTGAAAATAAATTAGATTGTTCAAAGTTGCACCCTTAAAAACTCATAGTGAGTCCATCTATTTCACGAGCTTTTTACTACAGGACTGTAACCTTCTATGTATCGACGCTTGAAACGGTCAACGTAATATTTATTGCATGCTGAAATAGCCATTATGGTAAAACCTACGGTTAACATAAGCATTATACCAGTTGTCCACGTTTTGTCTTCGTTGTCTAGTTTAACATCACGTAAGTCTAGTTTCCCAAGCCTTCTCGTCCGTCTGGCCGACACCAGTCATTGTGTAGGTTTACGTCCACGGTTGGTCTTCCCTATGGACTTTATGCGGGCAAACGCCTGGCGCAGACGACATCGTCGTAAAAGCCAGGGTTAAGTGGGTGATTAGCTATTCTTGTTTGTTTCTAATGACATTTATGCTTTTATCGACTAACACAGCCTTTATTTAATTTGTATGTCAAGAAAAAATCGACTCTGAAAACGCTTTTCGGTAAAAAGAGTAATATCAATGGCAACAACAGCAACATCAGCGACAGCCATTTTCACCGCGTCATAGGAAACCATAATAGCTAGGCGATTGAACAATTTTGAATAAGATTTTTATCCTGCAGTTATAATCTATTAACAAACAGGTGACCGCCTATGTTTATTTCCTATTCCATTACAAAATATTTGAGATGCTAAAAATATTTATTTTTGCTATTCCACCACATACTCGTGGCTTTTTCAACCTATGGGAGCAGCAAAGAACAGGACTGGGCATTAACCACAGCGAGAAATAAAACAAGAGAACAACTGAAGAAAACTGTCAAAGCAACACGAATAATCTAAGTTAAAAGTACGACCCTGACAATGACATGATGTTTATCGTTCATGAAGGTAAGAGCTCGAGCCTTGTTTCGTGTAATACTGAAAATACCCCTAGGCTGGCCTATTGATGTTTCACGTGGCCACGGACATACCTGTAGGCCTTGCGATTGCCTCTTAACGGTTGGATGCAGTAATTGGAGGCGGCTGAAACTTATAATGATGGTGATTATGACCATGGTATTCGTGTTGATGAAGAGGTAATAGGTGGTGATAATAATGAAGGTGATGGTGTTGATGGTAGATAATGATGACGATGATGATAGTTGAAATAACAAAGATGATATTCTACGAAATAGCAAAGATAAGAGCTCCTATTTACATCCGAAACAATGGCTTAAACACTAAGCTTTATTTTGTAGCCTGAGCCAATTCTTTCTTTTTTATTTCAGACTGCTTTTTGAGAATGACAATAATATTGCAATTATGAATGTGATGTATGTAGGTCCGGCGTGTAAGTAGATTCCCTGTAATGTGTTGAGCGCACAAAGCAACTCAAATACCGTTCTTGCACGTAAAAAGAAAATCAAAATGCTTTACATATATAGCGACAAAAATACTCCCTATAGGAACAAAAAGCTCTTGGAAATATAGGTCAGAAATCTTTCAAATAGACAAGTTTCACAACTGCAGCGTCGCTAGGTCTATAAAACAGTTAATGCGTTCGGTG
This sequence comes from Elysia marginata, assembly GCA_019649035.1. Lineage (NCBI taxonomy): Eukaryota > Metazoa > Mollusca > Gastropoda > Plakobranchidae > Elysia > Elysia marginata. The sequence continues at coordinate 240,094 of BMAT01006257.1, forward strand.
GATAGTATTGCTATAAGATTCGATTATTCTGAATTGTATCTTGTTTTGTCAAGACTTAGCAAGCAGAAGGAATTGTTACAGATTACGAAACTGCCACCACCCCCTCTCTTCCTTCTCTCCCCCAACAAAAGAAGGACGAATATAAAAACAGTAACAGGAGTGATAACAACTGGTCTAAACTCAACGAATAATGGCACAGTATGAGTCTGTATTACGTTTAAGTAGTTTTCACTTACAAAGCTAATAAACATGCCTTTCTCCCCAGTTCTTAATTTTCATTTCCTTTTCGACATAAAATGAACATCTCTGGTATCCATTAGAGCACAAGTTAGTCAAGTGAACGTCTTAGTATTTTTCCATAAGGTTTAGAAATATAAACCAGCATCAAACAGACCAGCATTTAGCTAATTAACAATACCGATATATACTGTTTATATACTATGTATCTACATTCGGGACTTTTCTTCTACTATTTGTTCTTCCTAACAAGTCAAATTATAGACCTAGTATGACAAATTTGTGGTTTTCTGTCAAAACATAAACTTAGGTGTTTTAGATTTGGAAAACAAGAAAAAACGTCATCAAAAACCATTTTTCTTGATATGAGAGCTAGTTTAATGAACAGCCATTTTAATCGACAATCAATCACATTATTTCTGACGTCACTAGTTGTGATTTTTTATATGACTCAACCTAAATTTCTTTTCAATTTATCACCCCGTTCAATTAAAAGTACAAATTCAACTTGGATCTTGAGCAAGAGGCATTCAGAAGCTGCGAGGAGCAAACTTTTGACAGTTTTATTTTTAAGCACATATTTGGTTCAGGTTCAGAGACACTTGTGACTAGGTGGACAATAGACAATGTTCTTAAAAACAGTCAGCGAGAGTTACGTCCCTTGTTGCCTTGATATACTACCAAACAAATCGCCCCTATCAAATAGAATATACGTGATAAGGCGCTTTCTTTCTCTAAAAGGTTTTTTTTAACAAAAACACCATCTCACTGAGTGGTTTGTTTTGTTTTGTTGATGTTGGTGATGAGAATCAGTAAAGAATAGAAAAATATTGATGTACTAATGAAATTAGTAATATAGTACTTATAATAATGATAATAATAATATTCCTATATTATAACAACAACAACAACAACAATAATAATAATAATAATAATAATAATAATAATAATAATAATAATAATAATAATAATAATAGTAATAATAACAGTAATAACAACAGCATTGATAATAAGAATAATGATAATAATAAAAGTAATAATACTGAAACAATATTGATAATTAATGATATTAGTGATAACGATTTCAACAATGAATGATGAATGATGATAAAAATAAATGGAAACTTCAAATAGTGATAATAAATACAACAACATTAGCAATAGTATTAGTAATGATAATAATAATAATAATAATAATAATAATAATAATAATAATAGTCATAATGACAATAATAAAGATGATGGTGATAATAATAGTAATAGTAATGATAATAGAAATAGTAATAATGATAATAAAAATAATAATAACAGCAACAACAACAACAACAACAATAATAATAATAATAATAATAATAATGATAATAATATAACAATAGTAATAATAATAATAATAATAGTAATAATAATTGTAATAATGACAACAACAACAACAATAATAATAATAATAATAATAATAATAATAATAATAATAATAATAATAATAATAATAATAATAATAATAATAATAATAATAATAATAATAATAATAAAAAGAAGCAGCAGAAGAAAAAGAACAAGAAGAAGAAGGGGGTAATGATAATAATGATGATAAATTAAAAATAACATCAAGAAAAGATGGCATTAAAGCTCTTGCACAATGTGCACCATTAATCTGAAATGCCCTTTCACTTAAGACTCTATTGAAAACATAATTATGTTCGCGGCATATGAAGACATTAATTAGTTTGTCTTGAGAATAATAAATCTTATATGACGATAGTCAATGTTTATCCTTTTTAATTTTTGCACATGCATATTTTTTTTTTAATTTTTAGTTTGTTTGTTTGAATTGTTAATGGACCATGTTTTTGTACAAAATTGTCATTATGTTAGC
>BMAT01006257.1:258284-268728 GCA_019649035.1 Elysia marginata
TACGCTGAGTAACGAAGCATAATTTCCCGAAAAGGAATAATAAAGTGTATAAAAAAAGCAAAAAAAAACCAAACAGAAAATAAGTTTTAAAGCAGAACGCGTCATGTTCTTATTGCATTGAATTGCAGTTAAACGAGGTGCATAGAAACTTTGGGGTTTTTTTTACTGTCAATTAAGTGACTATATTTTTGTAAACAACATCCTCTTGTTGATAATCGATAAGAGTAAAGATGGGCTTTAATTTTGTAAGCAGATATTCAGATATTTTTGTAATTGGAATTCTATATTTGACATCACACATAGGTCTATATTTAGTAAGATTGTATTTTACGAAAACTTCCTAACATTTTGTTTAAGTCAAGGGCATGGGGCGTTCCAATAGAAATATTTATACTTTAAAAATATCATAAAAGAAAATTCATTCAGTTGTCTGAGGCAAAATTTTTCATTTTCTATTCGACAGAATTTATTGCTTTAACCTAATCAATCGCTTTTTGACAGTCCGCATACAATACCTCTGAATGAAGACATGTCTACAAACATTCATAATCTCCTTCATGAGTTTGAGAGAACTGCAGCCTTCATGGTCGAAGCCGTAATCAGAGTTTAACAACAAAAGCATTTAAGAAGAAGAAGAAAGAAGAACCAATCTAATGTTCAATAATAGCCGTCATAACAGTTTCTAGCTACTGTTGTTTTATTTCAATTAACTAGACAATACTTCGTTTTATCAACAGAAGAGACGACTTACGGAAAAGTCTTTTAATTAGGCCTGCAATTTCTAGGATTTGGTATGCTGAGGACTTCTGAAAAAAATAACATACTCCAGATCCAAATTGCGTTTATGTCTACTCTCTTTCTCTGTCGCTCAGTCTTTACATCTCGTTTTGTACATATATGTTTGACTCTTCCTCTCCTACCTTCTCTTTGATCGTAAACAATGAGTTTCTAATGCAAGGTACATTCATCTAGATCTAACCTAGATTCTAATGCAGGATTATTCTTAACACCGGTATTTGATTCAAAACACGTGAGTATAGATTAGCTCTGCTGCAATATTATCTAGTTATTAAAGCAGCTTAGGGCTAAAAAGTCTACTTGGCTTGCGGCTGAACTAGACACTACGTCAGAGCTCTCTCGGACATCCTTAACGATAGCTCACCGCAGTTGATTCCTGCTGAGCCTTGTCTAGATCAATAACTTAGCGTAAATAACAGAAAACTCGCAAACGAAAACGCAAAATTTCCAAAGGCTTAGCCTCAAAATGACCAAATTTTGGTTCATGTTCCAAGAATAATGCATTATCCACCTATGAACTCTACATTGGGGTAGCCATTTTCCAAACCTGTAGCGGTTGGTATGAAAAAAATTATTTTCTTTTTTCTAGATAGGATAAACGGCTAAAACTCTACATGTAATTTCCATTGAGTGACATGTGCCTGTTTTACTCTAGTTGTTTTACAAAGCTATATTTCTTTATTTTTATCTTGACTGATGCAGTTCAGGATAAAATTAGAATGCAGGTTAAGTAAAATGCCCCCAAAATTGTCGTTAAAAATAATCAGAAAAATTTTTTTTATAATAATAACAAAAGAAATTTCTGTTCGGAAGCGACATATTCAAATGTGTAGAGACTAAATCTTGAATATCTATCCTATTGTCTTCAGGTATTTGTATATAGTTTTTTTAGAGAGTCTTTTGATAAGTTTTTTTTATGTGTCCATTCTTTTGCAAAGCAAGTCAACGGAACAAAAGCAATTGTTTAAGCTTTTTCGATTTGATCTCTATAACGCACATAAAATTTCCTTCCGTATAGTTATCCTCTCTCTGTGTCTACCTGTCTCAATGTCTCCCTTCTTTTCTCTCTCTCTGTAACTATCTATTTGTCTCTCTCCCTGTCAACCTACCTATCTCCACCTTTCTCTGACTGTCTAACCCCGCTCGATCCCTTATTTCGTTTATTCCAGGTATTTTATGCTTCATCCTTCAAATTTAGTATATGTCGCCTTTTTATTTGTTAGATTGGTAACAAAGGAAGATTATACTACCTAGAACAAAGGAAGGGAACAGACGTTAGAACACGTAATTAAAGTACCTCAGGTGACTGGTTTTAAAATCTTTTTACTTTATCTTAACACATTCCTTTATGCTGAATGAAAGTATTAATGTACCAGGAACTGGTCGTTTATTTAACAGGTCAATAAATCAACGAAGTACTCCAACATATCAAGAAGCCTCAAACTACTGAGTTTGCTGGCCAATTGAAGCCATGATTTATACTGGTTTTTTCTTCGTAAATTATGAATAAAGAGTGCTCTCTATAACTACGTTCTGAGAAATAAAAAGTGGTGAAAATGACATAAAGAAGGACAAAAAAAATAGTATAAGTAGCCACTGAGAAATTAGATTATATTTTGACTATTTTTCAAGCTTACTGAAATTAACTGGTTATAACTTCAAAGCTTTCAATGATCATAGTAACATAAATAATAAGATCGTACGGAAAACAAAAGGCCCTATTATATTGGGAGGTAGAAAGATAAATAGTACTTCCCATCAGAGGCAGCAGTCGGTGAGAAGGAGGACATGAGAGAAAAGTAAGCATTGAGATGGAGAAACGGGCGGAGAGAGCAGGGAAAAGAGATAAGGCTTAAAAGGGATATTGTTTTAAAAAAGTACATTGCTTTTTTAACAAAGACATGAGAAGAGAGAGAGAGGGGGAGAGAGAGAGAGAGAGAGAGAGAGAGAGAGGAGAGAGAGAGGGCGGGTAGATTGACAACGGCAGGGAGAGGCTGAAGCACGGGTAAAGGGGTAAAGAGGCAATCGTTGGTAGAAAACAGACAAATGAACAAAGCCGATATCTCACCGCGAAGAAGATAATAAACAAGCAACACTTATAAGGCAGACAAAAATAAGGACTAACGATTACAATATCCTTTAGTAACTAGGTCTAGCAATTATTTATTACAACTTGGGTTTAAAAAATATGTAATTGTAAAAAAAAAACATTAAAAATGTTTCTATTGCGATTTTCATATTTAAAATAATGTTTCTAAAGTTTATTATCTAGTTAGAACATTCTGTCGAATTCAAGTTTCAAACTGTTTGAGGTTTAAAAATGCTGTAGCATTCAAAATACAACAACATTCGAATTTAAAAGTTATGACATCCAATTAGATGTGATTTGTGTTTAATCTAGTTTCTAGTTACCATAATATATTTTTTTAACCTGCATGTGATGGCTGAGATAATTTTTTCAACCTTAAAAGCCTACTAGGCCTACAGTTCTTCAACCCAGAGGTTCTTTTAAGTAAACAGGCCAGATGTTTTGAGGTTTTTGGGATTTTTTTCTTATTTATCCAAAAACAACATAAACTGCTCAAGATTGTTTTCAGATGTCAACTTATTTTTCAAGGCTCAGTGACTTAAAAGGCTTTGAAACCGATAACATCATGGAATGTTGGATGGTGAAAGTTAATATTGGACGATTTTGTTGTGTGTTTCTTGTTTTCAATGGTATGTGTGTAATATCGATTTACAGTCCAGTGCGTATAGTTCAAACCCAACAGAGTAAAAATAGACTTCTAAGTCTACAAACATCAAAACATCATTATAATTATGGGTTTTTTTTTCAAGATCTTTCAGATCTTCCCCTTACTCCCAGAATTTTCCAGGCCCTCCCCCAGCTCCCATAGTCTCCTGTCGTCTTCCAGGCCTTGGAGGTCATCAACTACATGTTATTATTTTTGATTGACTAAAGCAAAGCGTTTGATAAGGTAAAACATGAAAGGATGATGGACCTTCCGGAGAAACTTAATATCGATAGGAAACACCTAGGAGTTTTAAAAAAATTCGTGTTAGGAGTAGACAGCGGCGATCTACATGGATAATGAACAAAGCGATTTTGTTAAGTGATAAAAAAACGTGTAAGACAAGAATGCATTTTGTCTCCGCATCTGTTCTCCCTCTACCGCAAAATAAGCATGCGTCATATTGAAAAAAATTCTGATTTTTTTTTTGGAGGGGGGGGGGGGCGTAAACAGCAACAATCTCTGGTATGCGGTTGGTACGGTACTGATTGTAGGAACCAAAGCAGATCTGCAACTTACCAGACAAAATTTTTAAAGAAAGCGGTTTCATGGGATTAAGCCTTAACAGCTAGAAAGCAGAGACAATGGTAATCTCCAAAGAAGGCAAACATCCCAAGATGGTATATAAAAATTCAAGATAAAGTTTTAAAACAGAGTGAACAATTAAAATATCTAGACACATAAACAACCCTTGATGGTCGGTGTCATAAAGAAATTAAAAGCAGGATTTATTCAGGCCAAGAAAGCATTTCAACGAATGAATCGATTCTGTCATATAGAAACTTATCGATTTCTGTACTGAAAAGAATTATCCAGTGTTACATCGAAAATGTCCTTTTGCATGGATGTAAAACTTGGACCATTGACCGACATAAAGATGATAAGATCCGAGGAAGCGACAGAAATGAGGTTACAGTAACTGAGGCGTACACGGAGAATTTCATGGGCGGCAAAGAAGAGAAATCTTCTAAAAGAGGGCGAAACTGAAAGAAAATTATGCGCGACAATAAAAATTATGCCAAAGACAAGGAAAAATTTGTGGACATTTTATAAGGCAACAGTGGCCGGATTTTATGGCCACCACCGGGTAGTTCAATAACAAACAGAGCAGGGGTAAAACGAGAGAGAATATTACTAGGCGCATTCAGTCGTTGGATTGCAGCTCGAAGACCTGTAGAGCTGCTAGAATAGACTGATGGTAGAGAAAAGGAGGACTGTGATCGCCGGCGCTGTCCGGCATGGTATTTGATGACGATGATGATGATGGTGAAGATGATTATGATGATGATATGATGATGATGATGATAAGATAAGATAAGATAAGATGAATCTTTATTCGTCCCTGATGATGATGATGATGATAATGATGATGACGATGACGATGACGATGACGATGATGATGATGATGATGATGATGATGATGATGATGATGATGATGATGATGATGATGATGATGATGATGATGATGATATTTCAGTTCGACCTTATGAAAAGTTACGCGGGATGGATAGAAGTTTTAGCAAGCTGCACCGGCAGTCGCACCGAAAAGTGAGCACCTAGACTTACACGCCAAAAAGAAAAAGAAGTCGGCTTGCAGGGTTAAACTGAGAACTCGAGAACAAGTTATAAACAGAACAAAAACTGTATGTTGAAAATTTATAGATTCGTAAGCTGAAAAGAAACAGGCATAATAAAACTTGTAAAGAGAATGATTGTTTTCTAGGTTATATGTATGTTTGCCTAAATCTTAAAAATGATTATAATAGTTCCCCTTAGGCACTTAGTATTTTCTAAGCTTAGATTAAACACTTGAGTTTTTCTGCTACACTATCTGTCCCGAGCGACGCTGGCTAAGCGTATATACATGGGTGCATAGCAACAGAAATAGAGCCGGTAAACGCAAAATTTAATAGTGAGAAGTACAAACACACATCGGCAGTGGTGGGTAGAGAGCGCATTCTTTCGCCAGTACAAAATACTACTACAGCCTACACTAAACCACTAAGCGTACGCTTTGTTTACCGGCTCTATTCGCATACGCTTTTGTTAGCACTGTTGTCACAGAGAGTTAGGCTCAGTTCCCCCTCATGCTCGATATTCAATTCTCTTTGCCCACAGGAAAGCTCACTGAGAGGTAGACCTTTTTTATTTTTACATGCAAGAGGAGTTAGTCACGCAACAGCCCCATGATGTGTGCGATCTTTGAATGCAATTTAGTTTGCTCCTTGCAGCACTATATCAACATTATACCAGTTCTAACGTAGAATGACAAAAGACATTATTGCGCTGACAAGTTGGTAATGCCTTAATGCCTTTGCCAGACCACCTTAAAGTACTTCTAGGGGATTAGTTGCCGTATCAGAAAAACTACTACTAAGATGCCTTAATTTATACCTAAAACTTCCCTAAAAATAGAAAAATTACAAAATTGATTATCAGCTACGAGTTTTGGAAACGAATTGCTTCTCTGACTTAAAATTGAAGAAATTTACCTAACCCTTGATAAATTTGTGCAATATTTTGTATTTGAGATGATCAAACGAAATCCTGACCGAGCATGTGCGTGATACAGTTTACTGGGAGAGACAGGCCTTGCCACTTTGCGGTGTATAAAACTGAAGCGGTGGATTCGTTTCTTGCTCTTTCTTATTTCGACCGACACTCCAATTGTAGAAACTCGACAGTTTCTTTGAATAGTGATAAAAAATGTATTTGTGTTTCAAAAAATGTATTGAAACACAAATAAATTTCTTGTACAGCAGTAACGTTACATCGCGCCCCCCTTAAGAGAATATTCGGTAACCGAAAGGGTATAAAATGCAAGAACTAGACCCAACCAATTATAGCACCGAAGCCCCCCCCCCCCCTAACCCCCATTCTTCAAAGAATGAATCCCTCATATCTGATCCCCCAATCACACACACATACACACACAAAATGAATCCCTTATATCTGATCCCCCAATCACACACACATACACACACAAACACAACTACAGACATATGCATACACAAATATTTTTGAAAAACCATTTTTTTACTGTTGGACCATGGTGTATGTTGGCGGTAGCTTGCCACTTGAAAGTCACAGAGTCAATATCAAACAAGCTCTCTGGGGCTTATTCTACAGGAGTAAAGTGCTACCACATTAGTAGAAATAAGTACCATACGCGTACGCAATGGTTACCAGTAGCCTAAACTCAAAAGTAGGGCTTGCTTAACCGGAACAGACACTATGTTTGTCTTGGCAGTCTCAATAGTTCACGACTGTCACAGCCATTGCAAATTTTCATAGATCAGCGCCCTAAGCGTTACAAAGTATACGCAAAAGGCAAAAGAGAAACCTAGACTATGTATTTTTGTTTTTACAAAAGATCAGCTCCTGACGACTCTCTCGATAAAATCAGAAACAGACTTCACTTTATCTAGGTAAAAGCTCGCATGTTTCTATAAAAAGTGTGCAATGCCCCGTGCTGTTTTTGACAGTAAAGTTATAATACTATTTACTCTATCTAGTAGTTAAGTGTCAAGACAATTAAAAAGAAATAGATGGTTAGAGAAGATTTGGTGATCAGATACCTAAGAGACAATTGTCGAGGACAATAAATGAAGATGCAGTTTTTGCGGCATCAAGGTATATAATTGTAGTGGGACGACATGGGAGACTATCTTTTATTGATAGTTATAAGGGATTAGAGGACTTGGAAAAAAAAGTTCTATGTGGTCCCAGGAATACAATGAAGTAGGTTCTGATTAGGGGACTTTTCGTTGAAAGGTCCATCTTTCGACACAGTTGACATTTTGCAAATTTTTCTCAAAGAAAAATCAGTCCTGTATCACAAATTTACCTAGAGCAAAGGATATCTCTGGGAGTTTCGGAAGAAAATAGCGCTATACAGATTTTCAAGTCCGAATCAATCCTTTTATTTTCGTCTGAACTTTCGATAATATTTTCTGTTGTTTTGATACATTTTGAATGCGCAATAACTTAAACTTCATGTGAGTATTGTCTAATCCTCATGCACTGTGACATTTAACCTCCATCTTATTTCCGGGTGGTTGCATGTCAACGTTTGTAAAGTTGCATTTGAAGGAAGTATGGTCCATTATCAACTGTCTGTACCGGTTACAATCTCTTTAACATACTTGAGATAGGTAATTTGCCACGCACCACATAGTTATAGAGTGGTTCTCAAATTGTCAAAGTAAGCTCTGGCATCAGCCATTCTCTTGTCCTAAAATGAATAAAATGATAACTAAACAAAGAAATAAGTAAATAAAACACGTAGTGATTTCGGACAAACTTTAAGTTGTGCTGAGTAAAAAAATGGGAAAACGAATATTTCTCTTGAGATACGTTAAAAAAGAAAAAAAAATCACTCAACTATCTCTAAACTTTGATAGCAGATACTTACATAGTTGTGTTGATATTATCCTAGTTTATCTGTAGGACCTGTTCTTTACTGAGTAGCAACTCCTCTTTGAAACGCTAAATAATTTTTCGTTAAACATCAACATTCACCAACAGGAAACATCAAAATTCACCAACAGGTTTACTCATGCATAGACTAACCTAACGGGCACACACATTGTATCGGTCCCATAAAAACCCAGCAATAAAGATCTTAGAGCTGGCTTGCCTATAACATTATGGTGGACAAATAGCCTACGGTCCATTCATAGAAAGATCCGACTGGAGTACAAGAATGCACCATTATTCCTTTCAGTAGTTCCAGCGCCTCACTCAGTCAGGCTCAATATAGGGTCCAATCTACGAGGCTCAATGTAGAGTCCAGTCCTCTATCGTGGCTTCTTTGTTTAGGACCTCTCATCTGGAACAGTATTTTTACTTCTGCTTCACAGTTTAAAGATACAGAGTGTGTGTGGGTGTGTGTGTGTGTGTGAACATTTCTCCTCTCTCTCTCACTCTCTCTCTCTTTCTCTCTTTTTCTCTCTCTCAGACCTTCCCTCTCTGTATCATTTCTTTGCCCTCAGTCTCTTTTTTATCCGTCTACCAATCTATAGGCCTACTCTTACTCTATTTCTTCTCCTGTCATTAAATTTGTTCGATTTATTGAGTTTTTCTCCTACCTCTCGCCTTTTTGCACGAGTGTCTTTCACTCTATTTACATCTACTTCCTGCTTCCTTTATAGTCCTACATATAGCCCCACATTCTATTTATGTACATGTATTTGAAGTCTATCTATCTGCATGTATGTGTGTGTGCGCGTGTTTGCAACCTTCGTTATGGACGTCGAAACCACAAAACGCAGGGCCTTCAATTTTGACCCAACGATTCTAGGCATACTCGAAATGGTTTTAGGCTACTTTTCAGAAACAAAAAACGATGGCGGCGATATTTTTTAATTTTTTTTTTTTCATTTGGGACCGAAATCCAAAGTCTCACAAAAATCTAGATCCAGACATGACTGGTTTTACTTGAACTTCCAAGTGCGTTCATGATGGCACGCGCTTTGAGTTTCGACCGTAGGCCCAGTGCTTAGAAAATTTATTTTGTGCGATCAAAATTTACAGCGCGCACGAAATTGGAACGCTGGTGGGTTTTATGTATGTTATTTTCGTCATCCACAGTCTCACAAAAATCTAGGTCTAGCCATGAAAAAGATTTTAACAACTCCCCTATTAGTTAACGGGAGCCATGATGAGAGCGAGAGGAAAGAGAGAGAGTTATTTTACCGTGATCGGTAATAGCCCACTAACATCCAATTAAAACTAGTTCTAAATCTAGCAGTGGCTATTGTTGAACGGGTAAGAATGCGTTCACAGTGCTGTGATTTCTTCAACAATACTGTTGAGTTATACTTTCACGTTAGATCTATTTCAAATTGTGGAAACCCAAATCAACTTTTTTTTCTTTCAAGCCGAAACTAAAAAAAACAACAACACCCAGCCTTCAATTTTGGCCCAAAGATTCTTTACATGCTCTGGATGGTTTTAGTCTACCTTTAAGAATAAAAAACAACCACAACGATTTGATTTAATTTTTTATTTGGGACCAAAATCCAAAGTCTCAAAAAATTAAGATCCAGCCACGATGAGATAGAGGGAGAGAGAGAGAGAGAGAGAGAGAGAGAGAGAGAGAGAGAGAGATATCTAGCAGTGGCTATTGTTGAACGAGAAAGAATGCGTTGACAGTGCTGTGATTTCTAGAACTATACTGTTGAGCTATTTCATGTTTGATCTAGATCTATTTCAAATTTTAAAGACCCAGATCAACTTTTTCTCTTTCACAAAAGGTGTTTGTAAAGTATTGTCATTTTTTGTTGAAATTTTATTCGATGTGAACAATTTTTTTCGTTTTCTGGCCTATTATGATTGTGAAATGGCATTTATACATTACCAACCTTACCTAAAAACTAAATCTGAAGTCCATCGAGGTGAAAAAGAGGAAGAAATCTAGAGTGAGATTGAGAGAGAGAGAGAGAGAGAGAGAGAGAGAGAGAGAGAGAGAGAGAGAGAGAGAGAGAGTCACACAGAATGATCAGAAACGGAGGAAATATTTTTGAGAGGTTAAGAGACAGGGATGTGGGTATTTTCCCGTGATCTAAAGTACCCCATTAACATTTAGTTTTAAACTAGATCTAGATCTAGATTTAGCAGTGAATATTGCAATTTGCGATTTACAATGGTTTAGTAATGGTTAAGTAATGGTTTAACAACACAACAGTTAAACTGGGGTAAATGTACATGGTAGGAATATTTGAAAAAATAATTAATCGCATTAAAAATGCTCAAATTTGAGACAGCAGGGAAAGAGGAGGGAGAGAGAGAAAGAGACAGAGGATGAGAGAATGAGTTTGGAAGAGAGAGAGAGAGACAGACAGACAGACAGA
>BMAT01006260.1:32263-43082 GCA_019649035.1 Elysia marginata
CTCTCTCCCCTCTCTCTTCCTCTCTCTCTCTCCCTCTGCCTCTCTTTCTTTCTCTCTCTCTTTCTCTCTCCCTCTCTGTCTTTGTCTCTCTATCTCTCCCCCTCTCTCTTCCTCTCTGTCTCTCTTTCCCTCTCTCTCTCCCTCTCTCTTTCTTTCTCTCTCTCTCTATCTCCCCTCTCTCTTTCTTTCTCTCTCTACTTCTCTCTCCCTCTCTGTCTTTGTCTCTCTATCTCTCTCCCCTCTCTCTTCCTCTCTCTCTCCCTCTGCCTCTCTTTCTTTCTCTCTCTATTTCTCTCTCCCTCTCTGTCTTTGTCTCTCTATCTCTCCCCCCCTCTCTCTTCCTCTCTGTCTCTCTTTCCCTCTCTCTTTCTTTCTCTCTCTCCCTCTCTCTCTCTCTCTCTCTCTCTTTCTCTCTCTCTCTCCCTCTCTTTCACTCTCTCTCCCTCCTAATTAATTTAAAATCTACAAGTTTATCGCTCATAGACTTCATAGTTACGCTATTATCTACAATTTAAGCAATTTCAATGTCCCCTAAGCTAGTGTCGGGCATGTTTATACGGAGATGTCATGTACATGTAGAGTGGTTTATATAGTCATTACATTACGGCTTAGTATTTCGATGTTTTATGGCGGACAGCGTAGCATGGTGGTGGGCCTGCTTCATGTTTCTTTCCGAATGCCGAACAAATAAGCTGTTGAAATCCTTCCGCAGGTGTGACCACGTCGGGCATTTCTCGAGTTTGTCTCGTTTGTTTGAGGGAAGTTTTTTTTTTCTGTGCTAAAAGAACATTTTTAGCATTCTATGGCTGTCTCGTGTTGTTGTTTTTTTTTTCCAATGTACAATTGCAATGTTTAACCAATATCTAAATCATTTAAACTGTTCTAATACTCCTCAGTATCATCTCTTGTGATCCACATTATGTGAAATATCTTTTACTTAAGCGTTATAGAATATGAACAGAAAGTGTTGTGTTTTCCTACCTGTCAGATGTGCTCTCAAAAATAAACAAAAATCAATAATAAGTGTTTGTATAATGAGATTACATATGAATTGGATTTTTTTTTTAAATTGCACGAATCGCACATTTTTTTAAAGTTCTGCGTTACAAGTTGGTTGGTCAGTGTCGCAAAGATGTGCGTAGGACTTGGATCTTAAAGCATTGGAGCGATACCAAGCCATGTACAGTAGGCCTATCGGAGGGGGGGGGGTCGTGTGAATTACGATAGCTCCTAGACAATAATAACAACGGTGGTCTAAGAATAATTTTTTTCCCTTTTCGTTCAGTATCCTAAGTACATAAATTCAGGAGATTTATCATCTCAATGGTAAACTTTTGTTGTAGAAATTGTCTAGTGATGCTCGAAGATAAAAAAAAAATTTCGAGCGGAAGAGGGGGAGGGGGGTATTTATTTATTTGCATGTCATCATTTTATACCGACTAATGTTAAGGAGGTCATGGTAAAGCAAGTCTATACAGTCAGAACTCACCCGTTACAAAAACAAACAGCAAATTGCGCAAAGTCTACATCAGTTTCTAGACTGGTAAAGTGCGAGACGTTCTGTTTTATAGTGTTTATCGCAAAAGCGAGAAAGTCGGTAATATCAATGTACGAGTTCGAATTGATCTAAGCTCGTCTAGCGAACGATTGGACTCGACTTGAATCCTTAATTGTATTTATTCTCTTGAAACTAGCTAAGCAGTTTCCTTACCCAAAGGCCTGAATCTTGCTGCTTGTATTAGACGATCTGATCGAGAAGGGTCTTTTTACTTTATAACACCGGTTGTTTGATCGATTGAATTTTTTTGACAAGCCCAGTCCATCATTAGCGATACTCTAAGGGCTTACGATCTCTTCAAATTTAGTTTACTTCGACGCTATAAACTTGCCAACCTATCTCATATATATTCAAATCAAGTTTTAAAAATCTTATACACTATTTACAAGTTTTAAAAGTTTTCTATACATTTGCTTCAGATTTTGCCATAATTATAATCCGAAATCACAGAGGCTTTCACCTCTCGAAATACTATTTGAATATCAATCGTCTTATAATATTTTTGTCTGCTAAGCAAAAAATCGGGGTGAGCAGTGGCGCAATCGGTAGGGCGGTTGACCGCTATCTGAGAGGTCCCGGGTTCGATCCCCAGTCCGGGCTAAATTTTGTTTGCTCCCCTGTGCCCACCCAGCACTTGATGGGTAGCTACGTCTCTTAAGACTCGGCGAAAGTAAAGGCGGCGAGGAAAGCAATGGCAAACTACCTCATTATGCCGTGTGCCTAGAAAAACAAGGACCCTGCTCCTTGTTCCACTAAGCTCGTGTCGAGTATGGGACTACCTTTACCTACCTTTAAGTTTAAGCAAAAAATCTGCGCCTTCCACTAAAATTTGACTGGCTCCGGAAAGTTAGTCAGTTAAGTCGAGCGATTGTTAGCAGGTCCAGGTATGCTTCGTTGATTTTGATGTAGGCCTACCTAAAACGACCGGCTCTGTGGCCTAGCGGGAAAGTCACTCGCTCAGAGATCGGGAGGTACGGGTTCGATCCCGGGCCGAGTCATACCAAAGACTTTAAAATTGGTATTAGTAGCTGATCCGCCTGGTGTCTGGCATTATGGATTTAGTGCTAAGTCTGGTCGGTCCGGTGTCAGGATAATGTGACTGGGTGTGGTGTATGCAGCGCTCTCTACATCACAGTGTGGCAGCACGCTTTCAATTGTCCCAAGCGCCGTATCTGATATAACCTTGTAGTTGAAAGAGACGTTAAAATTCAAACAACCAACCTACCTACCTAAAACCTGGAAGAAATTTAAACACATCGTTAAGAAATAATTATTAGGTCAAAGTGGCTTGCTTTTTGTTGTTGGTTTTTTTTTTTTAATAAATATAAATATGAATATGAAACTTTGAATGTATTCAATGGCCATGCAATTTTTTTTTGGTCGTGTTTCGTTACACAAATTATGTACATAAACAGATGTCATATGACTCAATCATTTTACTAGATTCGCTCCTCTTTTAGTACTCCAACTTTCACAGCCACGACATAAAGCAATTAGTTATGAGGTTTTGGTGGACAGATATTTATACAAATGCATAAAAATCATAATCATATTAACAATTTGTATACCGGTACATAGGAAGATAATATAAATATGCCTGTATTGTGAGAGAAAGATAAAGAGATAGAGAGAGGTAAGGAATAGGGTGAGAGGGATGTGCAGAGAGGAGAAAACGCATAACTATATTGGTAATTACATAAGCAGTAACAGTTTATAAAAACATATGCATGTAACAATACAGATGTTAGTATGTAAAGAGTCTCATTCAGTGTAAATACATGCATAGTTGCAACAATAAATATCACATAAAAAATTTATGTACAGCACTTCATTGTTCATTGAAGTTTTCTTATGGGTGTTGAAACGAATGACTTTCTCAGTTTCTGTATCTGTCACTCCTACATTTGGTAGATATTAAACGCTCTGATCTTTGGAATCTTTTGTAAGCAGTACTCAGTGGGTGAGATTTGTCTCCCATTATTTTCAAGCTCTTTTTAACAGCATTACAGTGCATTATAGTAAAGCTCATCAAATGATAACAGAAGAAATGTCAAAATTATTCTAAACATAATTTGAGCCAGGATATTTTTAACTTTAAATGAAATTCTTTTTCGTCTCCATTTCAAAAAAAAATTATTTAATTTTTTTTGTTTTTCAGTTTCGTTAGTAGATGACCTGCAGTTCTGATCTGGAACATCGGGACGTTTCCTTCAAGAATTTTTCCTTTTTTTTTTTTTTTGACGAAAATGGGTTCTGGTCTCATTGATATTGAATATGACTTCTCTATGACATCCAGAGATACCATGCTGTTGGCCAAATCCTTTATCATTGTTTTGCAACTAGTCCAAGTCTAGGCTACTAGGGGAAGTGTGTGGTTGGGGAGGAAGACTCTCCGACCTTCAGGTAGAAGAAAAGGATGGACTCGAGCCTAACCCAGCAGCAACAACAACTTCGGTGTTTTCAGCACTGCCGGAAAGACATAGACTTGGTGTGCTTCCGGCTGCCAGAGTTGTGCCCCTTGTGCCGAGAGGACACCGCGAGGACGCCGTGCCGTATCCCGCCTTACGTGTTACCGTCGCCGTTTGTGTCGTCAGAGGCGGCCCCGCGGTCCGTAGTGGTGCGACCCACGCTCGGTACCTTCATCAGGTGAGAGAATCACGTGCATGTACAGCTTGAGATACAGCACACAGTTTAGTCTCGGTTAAAACTCTCAGCGTCCTGCATGAATAATTGTAAAATCGGAAATAATTCTACACTTATTCCCGATACCCATAGACAGGTTTATGCGCTAATGTTTGATTACCGGTACTAAGTAGTTTTTCTATTTCATTTTTTTTAATTGGTTTTTAGGTGAAAAAAAAACTTGCAAAACAGAAATGTGCAATATTACATGAAATAAACAGAAGAAAAGGAGAATACGTTTTTTAAACCAATAAAATTGACCATTTCTGGGCAGCTTGCCCCATGATCAGTGCACAGAACCGATCATTGACACCTCCCCCCCCCCCTCTTTTTTATGTAATTTAAAACTCAAGGGTGGGAGAAGGAAAGGGGGTGATAAAAGTAAAACAAAAAGCATTATGTAGGACGGGTCTAGGCTCCTCAAGCAGACCATATGAATTGGATACATATATATTAGAATGTTCAAATTTTTTATGTGTTGAATAATCTTTCTATACTGGCGTTGAGGTCCAAACTGTCAATATTTCCTCCTTGGTGTGACTGCGAGACAACCTGGAACGTCAACAAATTATGTTTTACAGACATCAGCCTCTGAAACTTACAGGGACGAGTTTTTCTAAACTCGATAGAAGTCTAGTAAAGCCGGTTTCGGAAGTTTTACATCTGAATCGGCGTCAACGCCTAGACCTCGAAGCGAATGCTAGCTATCGATAGAGCTGGCTACTGTGTTCTACAAAGCAAGTTTGTTTTTTTTTTCGCAGTGTGTTCTACTCTAAAAGTGAGCTAGAAAAGCAATAACATTTATAAACTTTCTTGATGCACCTTTTCTTGTGGGAATTCCCGTTTTAGGGCATCGAATTAATCATTCAAAGTTTTTGTGCTACTGCTTTGACAAAATAGGGACGTAAAAGTTGACGCTTTAATATTCAGAATACTGTCACATCTTATATGAAGCTCAGGTCAAAACTGTCAGTAATAGTATCTTCTCGGGTGCGAGACAGCCTAGACCTTCAATAAGATAATGTTTTAAAGACATCGGCTTCTAAAAATTTCCTAGGGCGTATTTTTAAATTCAAATGAGGTCTAAGAAAGCTCCTTTTCGAAATTGAAAACGTGAATAGGAAATTTAAAAGCAGAACTCCGGAACAAAAAAATGACACAGGGAAAGGGAACTGTAGCCTGCCTACACATGAAAATGAAGCTATATCTAGATATCATTTACAATTAACCTACCGAGAGATTGAAAACTACACGTAGACCTCGGTCTCGTTTGTTCTAAGGTATCAACATTTTGACAGGGTTTCTAACATAACCTATATTAAGGGTTTTTTCCCTTTTGGACTTTAAACGTGAGTTTTTGGGTTTTGCCATAGCTATCTGGTGGTCTCATCAAAGTTCATACTCAACGTTTGTAGAAGGGGCCATTAGGCTAGCATTATTACTTAGATTAACGTTAATGATGGTGATGATAACAGATATTTATAACGCGCATAACCAACCGTATAGGATGTATTTAGGCCCTTACAACACTTCGTAGAATAAACTACCTAATGTGTAGTACTGACTATGTTGTGACAACTTACAGAAGTACATCAAACAGACAGGGGCAGCGTGGCAGAGTGTCTAGCGCGTCGGACTTAAGATCTGAAAATCGCGTGTTCGATTCTCGACTATGTCATACATGTTGCAATTGTTTTGGGAAAGCAATGGCAATTTACTCTAACTTTCCCCAGTCCACCTACTGTAAAATGGGTACCTGGCTAAAGGCAGTGCTTGAAATTTGTGGAATGTTAGTATTTGAGCGCCTTACAGGCTGCCGTACTGTAATTCTCTGAAATATAAGTTAAATTTGCTCTGGTGTGTATAGGCCTGCTGGGGTAAATATGTAAAGTCATGAGACTGCCTTCGGCGGTGGAGGACTCTAAACATATTAAACATGTTAAAAATCATTGTACATGTACTATTTATTTATTTAACAGGGAAACGATACTCGGCCCAGAGTGTGTACCTGGTGAGGCCGAGGCCTTGCTAACATTATACACACCATCATGCACATAGTTTGGCAAATGCGTAAAATCTGTACATTTTCAAACGCTTACATTTTCTTAAAATTTTCATAATATCATTAAAACATTACTAGACTTTTGGTCCGATTTTATAGGTGAGGAAGAAAAGAAAAACGGTGGTTTAAATAGAGAGCATATAAGAATCAATTACTGGGATCGAGAGAAACAAACTCAAACAAAGGATATACAACTTTTCACATCAGATGGAGATGAAGAACAAGAATGAGGAGGAGGAGGAAAAGAAGAAGAAGAAGAAGAAGAAGAAGAAAAAGACGAGCAAGGAGACCAAGAACAAGTAGGAGAGGAAGGGAAAGAGAGAGGAGAGAGAATATGGGAAAAGAAGAAGGTGAAGAAGGTTGAGGATGAAGAAGAAGAAAAGAGAATAGGCCCTTACAACATGAAAATGATGACAGACAGACTGTCAGACATGGAGAGACAGACAGCGAAGAGTCAGACAGACAGAGACAGGGAGAGACAGACTGTCAGACATAGACAGGGAGAGACAGACAGCGAAGAGTCAGACAGAGACAAGCAGAGACAGACTGTCAGACATAGACAGGGAGAGACGCAGACAGACAGATACAGTCAGGTAGAGACTATCAGACAGGGAGAGACACAGCCAGACAGACAAACAGACAGAGACAGGGAACACCAGAGAGACAGTCAGACATTAAGAGGAGTTGGTTGGTTCTTTGAATTTTAACGTCCCTTTTCAACTACAAGGTTATATCAGAGACGACGCTTGGGACAATTGCAAGCGTGCTGCCACAGTGATGTAAGGAGCGCTTGCATACACCACACCCCAGTCACATTATCCTTACACCGGGCCGACCAGACTTAGCACTAAATCAATAATACCAGACACCTAGTCTAGGCGGATCAGCTGCTAATACCAATTTTAAAGTCCTTGCTTTGACTCGGCGGGGATCGAACCACGCACCTCCCGATCTCTGAGCGAGTGTCTTACCGCGAGGCCACAGAGCCGGTGACATAGAGAGGAGGGAGGGAGAAAAGTTTATGAGGTTGTAAAGAAAAGACCTTAGGCTTTAGACAAAATGAGAGTGATTTACTGTGAAAAGTAAATATTTAGAGGAATTATGAGAGTATCTACTTGTATTATAACATTATAGGTTGGTAGTTTATACACAGAAAGAGGGGGGGGGGGCACTCCAGAGATAGATCAGTTAAAGACGAACTACGCAAGCAGGTATCGTGCGTCATAACATGGACTGTGTGTTTATTGAGAAAGTATGAGATGTTTCAAACTCGCTGTCTTTGCGGAGTTAGAAGATAAATTAACGGTGATCTCCCCTGTTGAGACTATGACAAACCGAATGATTATTTCCCTTTGTGCCGCAGACTAAGAATAATAATACTAATGTATGTTTTATAGCGTCCAATTCCCAAACGGCGCTGCACAAATTTTTACGAAATACATAGTAGCATTACATTACATATTATCATACTATTTCATATCTCAAACATGCAAGAGGCAAGGGGTAAAAACATTAGGATAATCCTGCCGTCATAAGGAATTGCAAACATATGGGTCTTGAGTTTGTTTTTTAATAAACTTTCTGATAACATAGTCCGCAATTTGTTTGAGAGAGAGTTTCAATTTTTGGGGCATATGTATTTAAGGCCATTATTCCTGTTTTGGATTGAACAGTTGGAACTTTTTAAACTAGCAAGAACGGGGGTGCAGCAATTCAATCTAAAAAAACTTAAAAGACGAAATCAAGATTTGAATCCATTCCAGAAAAATTGAAATTTTGGCATTGCTTCTAACTTCACAATACATTTGTTGGCATAAATGATTTACTTGATGATCTATATATACATGTCTTTACAATAGCAGTGAGGACGTGCATGTGTCTAACAAGCGGGAAAAGGGTCAAGACTGCTTGATTTCGTTTTACATTCAAAATAACATCTTTAACATTTAGGGAATATTACATTTTTATCATAGACATCGTCTTTGTGTGATTGCCATGTGTTTTTTTTTTTTTTTAGTTTCAACTGACTCGTGCTATTGAAATCGACAACTCTTGCATCTTAATCACGACTTTTTTTTTCTTTTCTTTTGATGTTCTGCCTCTATCTAGTGAGTACAGCAGCGTGTGTGACCTTCACATAGGGCTGACAGACAGTGCGGGTGAGTACTCTACTCAATAAACCTAACGGGTAGGCCTACTCATGAAGGGATAGTGATTAACATAGTGAAACACAGAGATATTATACACTTTAACTCCGTGTTAAACAAATTTTTGGCCAAAAAAAAAAAAAGAAATAAATGCTGATTTTTTTAATCTCAAAATACAGAATTTTTTTTTCTGCTGAGCAGTACCACTCATTGGGTGAATTAGTTTTCCTTTTTATTATTAACCGGAAATTTTTTTTCTCAATACTGAAAGCACCGTAGAGTATAGCAAGGCATAGGGTATGATTATACCTTGGCTGCTTTGTTTGGTTTTTAATTGGGGTTTTTTTTTTTTGTCTGTTTGTTTGTTTTTACAGTTTCATTCGGTAGCGTTTGTCCTTTAAATTCCACTGCCAGTAGTTTAACTCGATATTTTTATTAGGGTTAGAATTTGATGAGACTACTACACTTGTCATAATTTGATATGTTTATCCATAAACACCAAAAAAAAAAATATTTGAATCGTCCAGAATTTCCATTTTGGAAGTGGAATGTCTTAGAACACAAAACCCAAATGAATATTTTAGAAATTGTTGATTGAAGTTGTGATACATAAAATGTATCGTTTATCCTTGGCACTGTTACAAACCTAGTAATAGTATAGTAATACCGATAGTATGCATTGTTTTGCTGTGTTGTGTTTGGATGATTCAAATTCGCACAATCTTACATGGAGTGTCACCTAAACATCACAAGTTTTTTTCTTCTTTGCTCTTAATTATGTTCCGCTCTTTGAAATATTAATATTAGAGCTAGTAAAGATTGTACCCTTACAGGAAATGCAGTGGAATCATGTTAAGATAAACCCTGTTAAGGATAAACTTTCGCAGTTAATATTATAATCTATAATTAACTCCCTTTTGATTTTTTTTTTGTTACTGCTTAATATGAGCTTTTAAAATGTAGACTTTGTTCGGGCTCAGCAGGACTCCATCGTGTGTGGTTTTAGTCGTGAACTAGACCAAAACCAGAGGTTATAGTATGTGATATGTGTGTCTCACCAGGTCACGTGACAGAGTTAACGGTACATGATATTTGTCTCACCACGTCACGTGACAGAGTTAACGGTACATGATATTTGTCTCACCAGGTCAAGGGACAGAGTTAACGGTACATGTTATTTGTCTCACCACGTCACGTGACAGAGTTAACGGTACATGATATTTGTCTCACCACGTCACGTGACAGAGTTAATGGTACTTGATATGTGTGTCTCACCAGGTCATGTGACAGAGTTTGACGAACGTGGCCTGACAGTGGGCAGCGTGTGGCCACAATGCCTGGTCGTGTTGACGTGTCCCAGGTCACCCCAACAACCCTCACACCGGCTTGCTGACATGATGGCAGATTCTAACAGGGTCAGCCCACCGCTACGCGGGTCTGAGGCATGGGATCTAGCGCTGAGTCAGCTCTCTTCCGTCCAGTCTTGTGCCCGTCTTTGGGAGAGAAGCAGGTGAGTGAAGTAAGAGATAACATCTCACCCCCCCCCCATCATCTCTCCTCCTCTGTCCAGTCTTGTACCCGTCCCTGGGTGAGTGAAGAAAGAGCTAACATCTGACCCCCCCCAACTCACCAATCATGTTAACTTCTATCTTCTGAAAAACTATTGCGTAATGCAAGGAAGTTGCTTTGGTTGAACCATGCCTTGCAAAAGTGTTTCATTGTTACACCCCTTTGATTGTTGACCAAGCTTTAATTAACCTACACTGGCCATGATGTTGATGCACAATGCAGTTATGTTTTTTTTTTTAACTTAGTGTCTCTAGCCAAGACCTTTTCCAACGTCTTGCTATTTTCTTTCTTTTCCGGAGAGTACATGACTTGTGTGAATTTTGAAAATAAAAAACACAGTTTCTCTTTCTCAATCCCTGTCCTAATTTTTTTTGTACCAGATACAACGAGCAAACGTGGAACTGTTTTGACCTGGTGCTCCATTTTCTGTCCAAGCTCAGGGAGGAAACTCAACAGGAACTGCTCGGCTCTGATTTTAACTTGACCTTGATGGTGCCAGGTGAGACACGGCGCTCAGAATTTTGCAACCGTTTTCTGGTTGACAAGTGTCGGCGGGCGGGCGATTATGTGCTACTGTACCGACGAGTCATGGCAGAAGGATGTGTCTGTGTACCAAGACAAGGGAGAGAAGGGACCTCCTGACAGCGTGACAGAGATGTGTCTGCGTACCAAGACAAGGGAGAGATGCTGACAGCGTGACAGAGAGATGGGTCTGTGTACCAAGACGAGGCAGAGATGCTGACAGCGTGACAAAGAGATGTGTCTGCGTACCAAGACAAGGGAGAGATGCTGACAGCATGA
>BMAT01006260.1:62351-75903 GCA_019649035.1 Elysia marginata
CCCTGCCCCCCCCCTTCTCTCTCAATCTCTCTTCTTTGACTCTATCTATCCATCTATCTTTCTCTCTCGCTCTGTCTACATATATCTGTTTGTACATGTCTGTCTGTCTCTTCAACTCCCACCTTCCCTTTGGGCCCTAACCATGAGTTTCTACTGCAAGATTGTAGGTCAAGATTTGATAGCAGGATTTATATTGGTATGTGAATATAAAGCAGTTGATTACAGATTAGTAACTTGAGTAGCTGAGGGGTAGATAGATCTTCTTGGCTCTATGCTGAATGAGACATGACTTCAGAGCTTTCTTAGAGTTAGACGTCAGCAAAAACAACTCTATGCAGTAGCGACACTCTGAGCTTTTTAGGTCACTATTTTGTTTTTCAGCTTGTCACCAATGAGTTATTGTGTATCTGGCTAAAAACTCGAAAAAAAAATTCTCCTTGATATAGCCTCAAAATGAACTTATTTTAATGCATGTCCCTAGAATGATGCAATCCCTATCTATCGCACTATGGAGCAATTTTAGCCATTTTCCAAAACTGCAGAGATTAGCAAAAGATTTTGCTATTTTTTTTAAAGATAGAATCGATGAAAGAAATCAAAATTGAATGATCAATTTTAGATTTAAAAAATCAAGCGTTGTAAACACTTTAGTATTCAAAGTGTAACTTTCTTTGACAAGTATTGTGGAAATCCCAGGATTCGGTCTTTTTTTATTGTGTATTTTTATTCTTTAATTTAAAAGATTGTTTTAAAGGAGATAAATGACTGAGACATTGGGTATGGTAGCATGTTACTGGAAGTATATCGTTTCATTTCAAGTTAAAATATTCTGCTAATGTGATTTTTTAGCTGTATGTAAAGATGTACATATACATGTATGTGTTTTGTGTATGTATCATTTGGGTTCTATAAAGGGCATAGGACACTTTCCTGTGGTTATGCACTATTACAAGCTTGCTCCATTCTTATAAATTTGTATTAATATTATCGAAGTTAACTGCTTTCTAAAATCAAGTAATGTCTTCTTCAAATTCTTATGATAATTTGAAACTATAAATGTTTTGCAGGTTCACAGTTGAAGATAGTGGCCACTATGTCTGTTGGATATGAACACATAGATCTTCATGAATGTGCAACAAGAAACATCTTGGTATGTATTTAAAAGATATGAACACATAGATCTTCATGGATGTAGTTTCTATTTTTTTTTTAATTTATTTTTTATTATTGCTGCAGTGTTTTTAAAAGAGTAAAACAATTATTAGCTTATGCTTACAGACTGTTATACATCATTTACATGTACTCTTATGCTTGTCAATGACTATACATGTACTCTTAGTCTTATGCTTGTCAATGACTATACATGTACTCTTAGTCTTATGCTTGTCAATGACTGTTATTCATGTACTCTTATGCTTGTCAATGACTGATTATTCATGTACTCTTATGTTTGTCAATGACTGTTATTCATGTACTCTTATGCTTGTCAATGACTGTTATTCATGTACTCTTATGCTTGTCAATGACTGTTATTCATGTACTCTTATGTTTGTCAATGACTGTTATACATGCACTCTTATGTTTGTATGACTGTAAATACCTGTATTCTTAGTCTTATGCTTGTCAATATGTATGCAGGCCTACTCATAGTTCTATGCTTGTCAATGACTGTTATACATGTTGGCCTACTCTTAATAATTCTATGCTTGTCAATGACTGTTATACATGTACTTATCAATTCAGTGGAAGCCAATTCAAGTCAAAACCTTCAAGGGAAAACTTGGCAGTCTGAGTCTCAATTTGAATTTGTTAACATTTTTGTAGTGGTAAAGTCGACTCTTGCCTAAAGTCAAGAAAAAAATTTTTTGGTTGGAGGTGTTGGCTATATATATCCAAATTAAATATACTTACAGGGCAACATGGCTCAGTTTTTTGCCTGTTCGGTTTGCAATAATGTAGATGCAAGTTCAGTCTCTTATCACAGCTGATGTTGCAGGCGTCTTTTAGTTCAACAATTTCTCGACACTTTCATTCCTCAATGCATTTGCTACCCTCTAAAGCAATTTTTATTTCTTAAAATTGTAAAAACTTTATAATTCTAGCACTCCAGTGCCTGACAGGCTAAGGTAAATATTGTCATTCTCTTAAATATGAGTCAAATTTGTTCTGGTGTGTGTTTTTCATCTGGTGGAAAAGATGCAAAGTCTTGAGTTGAGTCTGCGTTTGGCAGAGGAAGACTATTATTATCTTTTAGTGTGGCATCGTATTCAACTGTGACTGTTCTGGACTGTCTGCTGTCACAAGCCTCACTAAGACTATTTTCATGTTTGAGTGTGGCGTCGTAGTCAACTGTTACTGTTCTGGACTCTGTGCTGTCACAAGGCTGACCAAAATGTCAGGGGGTTGACCCTGTCTTGGACGATCAATATTCTGTCTTTGGGAAAGGCTTTTTTGCACTCATTTCCTCACCTCACTAAAGAGTTATAGTTGACATAATATGTCTCGTGTCTAGCGTGAATGAGTAGCATGTCACAATTTTCACCTTTATGGGTGCTGCTGATTTGAAAAAGACATTTTTCTATGCCTGCAGACGTCAATTTTTTCATAAAACTATCATTATTTTACAGGAAGACGTTGCAATTTGTGTTGTTTTTAAAGATAATGAAAAAAATAGACCTTTCAATGGCGTTTTTAACAAACAAAAAAAAGACATTTCCAACCTCTGACTCAATGGCCTTGGATGCTAGACATTTATAATTTACAAAAACAAATAATTATATTTCATTTTTTAAGTTAATTTATGGATGTTTTGTTTTTATTTTAAGCAAGACTTGACAGAACTACTACTCTATTTATGGGTTTTGTTTTTTTCTTCCACTTACTACATGCAACATTGTTTGTATTGGGCTATGTGTTATCTAAGAGCAAAACTATGGTTCACAGCCAATTTCAAAATCTTTAAGACATGTAAGAGATTATAACAAATGCATGGAATAGATAGCTTTCAACCACAGTTACACTTACATTCCATTTTTTTGTTATGGTTTGAATTCTTTTTTTTTTTGTTCATGTAATTTCATCAGGTTGCAAATACTCCAGGAGTGTCTACAGACAGTGTTGCCGAACTCACTGTGGCGTTACTTCTACTGACATCCCGCAGAATCGCTGAAGGTACGCTTTGCTTTTATATTTATTATTTATTTTTTAAATAACAAAAAGTTTGATAACGTTTTTTATACTTTTGTTGGCTTTTTAAATCGGGGGAGGGGTGTAGCTAAAAGAGCTAAAAACCAAAATCTTTTAAATTGAAATTAAGGAAATTATTTTTATTTTAACGTTTAATCTTGGTCAAAATGGAAAGAAAAACAGCTTTCAATAGAAGATATATTGACTGGCCATATTGGAATTTCAGAACACTTTTCAAAAGCTTAAGGCTCCCAAATTTTTAGACAAAATCACTTCAAACTGCACAAAATATTAGATTAAAAGCTTAGTCTGAGCCAAGTTTCAATATTTTAGCTTGGAAGGCAGATATGTAGTTTAAAAAAAATTTTGTGTAATTTTCAGGTTAATAACTGTGTTTAAAAATTCATATCCAATGGAATGGGTACTTCTTTTTATTTTGGTGGAGAGAGGGGGGAGCACTGTATGATTTTAGTATTCTAATTAATTATGATACAACTGAAGTGCTGTTGATAAAACCCTAAAAATTTAGAGATTGCAAAAATACTTAGCTTATTTGTTCGGCCAAAAGATAATTTTGCTATGGAAAAACATTAAGCATACAGAATCTAGAAACGCTTGTGTTTTCATATGCTTAGCTAAATGCATCTTTCTGCCCACGTTGACTGTCAGAGAAAGTATGTAATGTATTGATAGACCTAGAGCACACTTAGTAACTAATCACCATTTCACTTATCTGTGTGCTGCAGGTGTTGAGGCTGTCAGGAATGGAGAGTGGGGTGACTGGAAGCCGCACTGGCTTTGTGGTACCGAACTCACTGGATCAACCCTAGGCATCTACGGTCTCGGTAGGATTGGCTTCAATGTGGGACGCAGACTCAAGCCTTTCGGTTTTTCCAAGATCTATTACACTGATGTGCATGAAGTGAGAAGTGTTTTTAAAGTTTGTCTGTTTGTATGTTTTATCGGGGGAGATCGGGAGTGGGGTCTGTATTTTTTTCTTTTCTTGAACAATCAAGTTACTGAAATTTCATCTCAAGACAATAGCCTGCTCCTGTGCAGTCCTCATTGTTGTATTTTACAACAAGTTAATAAGTAGATCAGTTATACTGTACCATTGTTTTACTACGGTACACGACTGTTTATCTGATTAAAACATTTACTGCCACTTGCAGGTGAAAAATAGGCAGACTTAAACAAATTTCATTTTTCATTGATAATAAGTTCATCAAATAGAAATACCATCTAATTGTCTCATCAAGGCAGGGAACTCTTAACCTTCAAACAAGTATCTGTCTAATTATTCTCCAAAATTTTCTGTGTTTGGATTTCCCACTTTTTATCAAACATGAGTTGATGAGAAGGAAAAAAAGTCACTTAGTCAAATAGGTAAAAATGCAGAATTTTTCAATGCTTTCTTTCTTTTTATACTTAAACATCAAAATTAGTTTTCATTATTCTTAAATTGCAAATGAAACAGACCAGTTTAATTCTGCTTTAATATGAAAGATGCATAATTTATATGAATACTTTTGCACTCCAATTCAAACAAATTGGCAATGAGCTTAGAGCTTAACTTATGAACCTGATCAAGGTTGCAGCTCTGCAGATGATTAAGGAGAAGATGAGTGGCATCTAAAATGGTCCAATAAGATTGTCATTATGATGCTCTCTTTAAAAAAAAAACTTGGCAGATAACATAAATCTTGCTATGTCTGTCCATTTTGTCCCTTTGAAGAAACGTAACTTTTTTGCTAACTTGACCTTAGTTCTCAGGTTTTAATTGAAAAATTACAGACCATGTTGCAAATTTCTTTTTTTAACTAAAAGCATAAAGCTGTGAAACTTGATGTTTTCTGTAGACTTTTATTGAAGCTATTGACTAAATGTGTTGTTGGCATTTATTATTGCATTGATATTTAGCATTTTCAAAATGACTTTTTTTTCATCAAATTTACTATTCCCTACAGGTGAGCTATGCAAAGGACATAGATGCAGAGTTTACCGACTTTGAGGGTCTCATAAAAAATTGTGACTTCATCTGTGTGTGTTGCAATCTCACTCCACAGGTAACTTTTTTTAAATACTTATCATCTAGAGTATACTTAGATCAACATTATTGGCATTCTTAAAAGCAAACATTTAGCCTTATGCCCCTTATTTTCATATGGTCTAATTTTACTTTTAGAACCTGTATCCATAGAATGAACAACAAAAACCGAAGTTTAAAATGAAAGCCACCTTGGATGACATAAAATACATAGGCCTACAAATTGTGTAGCCTAATATTTTTAATTTTAGTAATTTTAGTTGTCATCATTCATAATACAGTTCATGAATAATATACTGAAAATGAATCTCTGTTTCTTTAGTAAATCTTTGCTTTGTAAATCTCAATTTAAGTAGTCTATAATTATGTATAAAACTTCAAAATTGATCATGGAAAAAAGATTGCAGAAACACAATTGCATGTCCTCAGATTTGGTTTATTGTTTTTTTATGTTTTAATGAAATTTAACTTTTGTATATTTTCGCTATTAGAAAACGAAGCTCATCAATCTACTGCTAAAATACTATTCATTTTGTTTTGAAAATCGGCTTGTATGGTTTTGCTATCACATCAGGGTTGATTGTTTAGCAATCAATAGCAATGCCGGTTCCAGCAAATGCAGATCTCTAAGTTCTCATCTATCCTAATGAAATTACTAAAATCTTACGGGTATGCCTTAATCTGTTCCAAAAGATTTACATGCGATAATGCGTATCTCTTAAAAACTGAAAACCTTACTTTTTTTGTCCCATTCTTCCTCTTTCTTGTCTATCAATTATTTACCGCAACACACTAACTTGATCAATCTGGAATTTTCCGTCGACATTGTAAGCTAAGCATACGACCATGTTTGAACATGTAGTAGGGGAGCTAGTTGGACTCATGCAGATGAAATACATAGATACGTAGCATTCGCGGTATATCACAAAACGCTGTCAACCCTGTTTGAACGTATAATAAGGCCATTAGAGGTCAAAGGGGATTAAAAAAACCTTAATAAAGCTGTTGTACAAACGGTGACAAAATGTTGAAAGAACTGCCGAGATCGAGGTTTGCGTGTAGTTTTAGATCTCTCTGTAGATTAGATGTAATTAATAGCTAGATCTAGATAATACAGCTTCATTTTCTTTCATGTGAATAAGTTGACCTACAGTTGCCTTTCCTGTGTTATTTTTATTTTGCACAACTCTGCATATTATAGGGATGTAAATCAACCCTCAGACTTGGGATTTCAGCACGTTTTTTAAAAATAAATTTCATTGCGAGAAAAAAAATCAATTAGTAATTCAACACATGCTTGCAAGTAACCTTCTGGCAGTTTTAAATTAGTTAAGAGTACAATTCCTGCTCCTGTAGAGTGTAAGCCTTTTTAGAGAATCATACCCTTGCCTATTGTTTAGTTTTGTTTTTCATCAGCAATTTACAACCCTTGTATTAAAGTTTTAACTTTAACGTTCCATTTTCCTAAATTTTAAACTTAAAAACTTTGGGAAATGTAACTCAACTCGATGCCTCAGAAAGGGAATTCTCGTCAAAATGTGCACCAAAAGAAGTTAGTCAATTGTATTGTTTTAGCCAGCGCATCCTTCGAGAACAAATTGAGAAAAAACTTGCTCAATTGAACATACTATCAAGCTTTTACAATAGCTAGTATTCAATTCTAACCCTAGTCTTTGATGTCAATTCAGACTTAAAATATAAAAAGGAGCTCTCCTAGACTTTAGTTCAATTAAAAGATATGCTGCTGTAAATTTGTAGAGGCTGATGTCTTTTAAACGAATGTTTTGGTTTGGGTTGTCTCACATCCAAAGAGAAGATACTGACAGTTTGGACCTTGTGATTTCAGATGATTTTGTGATGAATATGAGCAAATTTAAAGAACATTCTCAAGTTTTGGCATTGTCAATCCTTTTTTTTTTTTCGTTTTGCTCTTTTTTTTCAGAAGCTATTCTTTATCCTTTTTGAGTACATAATTTTGATCTAGTGGTTCACTGCTACACATTCATCTAACATAATTGTAATTGCCTGCAAAAGAAAAAAGTCCTATTTCGATATTTTGAACCCCATCAGAACAAAATTTAACTTGGAATTATCCAAAACTCAAACCATCAGTCTACATTGCAAATGAAATGTAAAATTTTTGTAATGAATTTACTTCAAAATTTCCTTATTTGAGCTTTATGGGTTGATTGTAATTGATAATATTTTGTTTAATGGAATAAAGTAAAGGGAATGCTAAAAAATGAAGTTACCCTTTTTATTTAATTTTTATTCTCACAGACTCGCCATATGTTCAATGCTGAGACCTTCAAAAAAATGAAGAACAATGCAATCCTGGTCAACACGGGTCGTGGTGGCGTCATCCAGCATGATGACCTGCTAGAAGCCCTCAAGAACGGAGATATCGCAGCCGCTGGCCTCGACGTCACCGAGCCGGAGCCTCTGGACAAGGATCATCCGCTGGTGCATCAGAAAAACTGCGTCATCCTGCCTCACATGGGTTCCAATACATGGGACTCACGTAACGCCATGGCAGAAATCGCAGCTCGTAACTGTGTGGCTGCTATCACCAATCAAACCCCAGAGGGGAATGTGCTCACTTCGTAAATCACAGGGGTACCAGTCAGATTTAGAAATTAACTAGCATAAAATCTTTTTAAAGTATATTTTAAATTTACACACACTCTAATTTTTAGAAAGGGATGGGAAAATTGAGATGTCCAACATACAGTCCGAGCTATCAGGATCTGGATTCCCTCTTACTATACAGTTATAGTCATTAACTTAACAAAGGAACCTTCCAGATTCCCATGCTATATTACTACTTTTTATTAATCTACCCTGTCTCACTCAATATAACTCTTTGTTACTTATTTATTCATATGCTTTTAATTAGATATAGATCTAGAACTGCTGGTGTGTGAAATTTTGTTTCAAACTTACTCAAGCAAGTTATACATCATACACTTTGATAATTTTCAGAAAACATTCTTTGTTTTGTTTTTTTTTAATAATAATTTAATGGCTTTCACTGCTATGTATAAATTACGTCCATGGGGCCAGGTGCTTTTGTCTGCTTCATACAAATCAGTATTCTATTAATTTTTTTGTTCCTGTTTTTTTACTGACCAATAGGCCTACTTCTGGAAATAATCATAATTAAACATTTTTTTTTTTCACAAAACTGTCTAAATAGCAAAATCATATTTTTTCACAAGCCAAAACGTTGCATATTTTTCAGGTATAAACTATAATTTTCAATAAGTACAGGACTGTGTGAAGAAAGTATGTTATGTATCTGTTTTGGAAATCAGTTCTTTGTCCACATTGAGGCAAATGAAGAATTAAAGTCCTAACAATATTGACATCTCATTGGATATTTTAGCGGTGGAGTTTCACAGTTTTCTTAGGAAGAAGGAAAACTGAGTTATGTATGCTTCACTATGTGTTTGTATTTAAGTAAACTTCTGGATGGTATTTTGCTGGTTTTCATTGACATTGATCTATTATTGTGACACAGCATTTAACAAATACTTTGTTAGAGGAAGGCACAGAGCACAAATAAAAATCATGAAAAAAAAAGATTAAAACAAAACTTGTCTTTGAATTCTTGACAACTTCCAAACTTTTTTCTTTTACTTGTTTTGAATGATTGATACTCCTTTCAATTCCTTTATTAACACTCTCAGGGTTCTTAGTCCAACAAGGTATTGTTAAAAAAGAGATGATGTGACGAACTGCTGTCACAGACTGGTTTTGTTTTGAAGTTGTATCCCAGACTTAAACCAACAAGTTTATATATATCTAGCTATCATAAAAATAAAGTTTCTGTATCTTCGGATGATCCTGTATGGGATTGAAAAAAAAACTTCCAAGTTTTAGTAATTTATTTATTTAATTATACAAACATTGCCATAGTTGTATAAATTTATTCCCACATTTGCGAGAATCTAATCTCTTTGTTTTGCTTGATTCTACCCACTTTCTCAAGCTTTTAAACTTTTTACATAAGTTGTGTCTTGATTGTTCTTTTGTTTACTCGTCACTTACTGTACAATTTTTTTAAATATTAAATGTTAATTGTTGCTTGTTACATGTTAAGTTCAATTATTGAATTTTATAAGGTTTATTTTTATTTGCATCTTAAGTTCAACTTGGGATTGAGTTTTCAATAATTTTTGTACGTTTTCATTATTATGTTAAAATTCCTGTAATTTTTTTTAAACCTGGACTTTGCGAGTGTTCACATAACTTTTGTTTTTTCGTTTTTTTTTTTGGTTGTTTTTATTTTTGCCTTTTAAATAAGCATTGCAGGTTTTTCACTCAGTGATGAAAATATATTCATGTTCAAAACTCAGTTTCTGCATAAAGTGGAAAAATCTGTGGATTGGGGACAAAGTGCTTGTACCATTGGATGGTGGCCGCTGGTTTTGATCAAATCAGTGTGTACTCCACCCATTATGAAAAAAAATGACAACTAAGTTCAACATTTTTGTTTCTGACTTAGTTTTAGTGATCAGATCCTGATGAAGTATTATAGGGTGTAAAGAAACTTGTCTCAGGCTTTACGGGGATTGTAGAATTGCTGCTGAGATTGTTGGTTTCCATAGCAACAAAACAGAATTGCATCTCTTGCCAAATTCAATTATTTTAATTGGTGTGTATGGTTTTGATATTCAACTTTTACTTCTTAGAAAGTACATAAGGTTCATTTTATGAGGGCAGAAGAATAGAAATAATTCTGTTTCAATTCTTTTTTGTTATTATTCTAGAGAATTACACTTTGATAATGAGTTATTATGACCATTGACAAAACAAATATCTATCTTCAAAATAACATCTTGCTTGTTCAAGGGATGCCATTAACATCTTGATGCAAATTTTTCGTTTGTGAAAAATGACCAATATTCTTTTTTACTGTTTATTCTATTGCAATACACCATGTAAAAAAAGGGTAAAACTTGAAAATACTCTATATTGAGATTATCACACAGCAAAGGCTGTCAAAGGCCAATACATTTGTTATCTTCATTGCTTAATCTTTTGAACTTTTCAAAGTCTTCTTTGCACATTTCAAATGATATTACACTACAGAATCTATTGTGTGCAAATGCTTTGCTAACTTTAGAACTTTAATAAATAGTTGTGTTTCCAAATATGCTCCTGCAAAACATATGTCAAGTCTCTGTACAAATAAACCATATTAACAAAAATCACTGTTGTTTCTGACATTGATAGCTTGACATCTTGCCTAGGTCAGAGAGGATAGAAAATTTGGTATCACAGCAGTGCAGATTAGACGTGTGTTGCAATTTTCACATTTTAAGATAATCATATTTTGAGCAATATAGTTTTCACATTTATGATATTAATAATACTTTGAACTTAGCAATTTTTGGAATTTTTAAACTCCGATAGTTGCATGAATTCACCAAAATTTTTAGGAATTCAAATTTAGAGATAAAGTTGAATAAATCTACTTTGAATTGTTGAACCCCAGAACTGCCTCTCCCCACTAGGCCTTCAGCGAGGGTTCCAGTACAACACTGAGTGACGTCGAGGCAGTCAGTGCCATATTTTTGTCTTTTCTGGACACCAAACACATTGTTTGATTTATAAATGATAAGCATAGTACTAGTAGTTTGTCTAGGTTATCTAGGTCTACCAAAACGACATGCCTGAAACTCTAGGCTCAGAAACTGTCTTCATCCTGTGCTACTGTAGCATAATACAACAAGCAAGGAGTGAAATTAAGTCAAGCAACACTACCTTGATCGTTCCGGAAATGATACTTAACATTTTTTTTATTTGTAAGCAATAGCCACAAAGTAATTTGATGGTGGATTTTACAAAGCTATCCAATGCCCAGTGTAGCAGGCATACCGCAGGGAGCAGAGCCTCTGCCCTGTGTACAATACATACGGTTCAATGCCTAGTGACGCAAGCGTACCACAGGTAGAAGAATAAGCCTCTGCCTTGTGTATGACGCACACTGTTCAAAGTGCTCAAAAGGCATTTTGATCAAAAAATATTTTATATCTTTAACTCCTTTGCACTGTTCTTAAGACACCTGTTATAACTTCAGAGGATTTGTTTCTTCTGTTTTGGAAGCAGTCAATCAGTTTTGGAATACTTAAGGTTTTATATCAACAAAATTAATGTAGTTTGTTTCTGAATTTCTTTTGTTTTTTCTTTAATTGTGATAAAAATGGTACTTTAAACATTAGGCTGAAGAGCCGAAAAGTTATATTTTTAATACAGGATGGTAGATATTAATTTTACCAACCCAACTTTTCTCTCTACAACTATTTTGTTTTCTTGTGCAGTTCAAATTTTGCTTTTTGTGTAGTATATATATATATATTATATGTTCGTCTAATGGCATACACATGTTTGCCAAAATAAAGCATGAGAAATCAGAGGAATTGAAGTCAAAAAGGGACTTTTTCAGGATTGCAATTCTCAGCGATCTTAATTTTGTTTCAATTTTATAGATATTCTTTTTTGAAAACCCTTTCCGGAACCATCTATTCATGGAAACAAATCTTTTCCTCTTACTGACAAATTGGTTATGTATCGTGTTGTGTGTTGTTTGATTATGTGAAGTGATGTGCTCGTAACAATTTTTTCAAGACTCAAGGGCACTGTACGGTTCAACAAACAAAAGGAGGGGTTACAACTTAATGCATGAGTTATTTCCCATGAAACCGTCTAATGTGAAGTACAAGTCATGCAGGCCTTTTGGTGTACAAAAATGCTGAGAAAATCCCAAGTGCTAGGAGTTAATAGCTTTCCTCTTGTCATGTCTTTTGTTTTGAATGATCCATCTGGTTTTTTTTTTCGCTGGATGTTGTTTTTAAATATTTGTGATATTTTGCACTTCGTTTTCTCCTCCTTTTTCTTAATAAATTAAATATTTTTTTGAAAAAAATTCACATGTTACCACTTATTTGAGTTCATACATACACAGTTAGTGATTAAGCTTGTAGTTTTTTTTCTTCTTCTACTTGTAGTGAACGTTCAAGTTATTGCAGGCCCACTGACCAAACACACACACAACTTAAGAAACTCTTGATAGTCTTGCATCCCATGGCCAAAGAGATGTATTTATAGCCTAGATCTGGCAGAGGTGGGAGCTAGGCTATCTAGAGCAGAGTCTATGATTAGGTAGAGGGAATGAGTGAAATAAAGGCTTGAAAGAGAATAAAATTGTGTTTTAATATTTACAATTGTTTAGATTTCAAATTCAAAACAGTGAAAACAGTCTAGTAAAATGGAGTAAACATAAATGATAAAGTGGTCACAATATAAATTAATTTACTTTATTGCGTTTTAGATAGAATGCTCAAATTTAGCGTACATGTAGTAAGGAGAAGGCGGAGGGAGGTCACAGAGAATGATCACAAAAGCAGGTAATGTTTTTGAGAGATTGTAAATTTTTTGGGGGATTGGGGTGAGAAGGTGGGTTGAGGGGGTAAACGAGAGGGAGAAAAACCCAATGTGTGCTTGTGGGGGTGGGGGGTAGAGAGAGACTGAAAACGACGACATATGGTAAAACAACTTTATCAATTACCGCTACGAGGTGCGGGTATAGGCCTACTGCAACTAGTAATAGCACTTAGCATAACACAGGGATATACCACACTATCAATTACCGCTACGAGGTGAGGGTGTACTGCAACTAATATAACAGTAACACAGTCATGGATGTACAACACTACCGCTACGAGGTGTGGGTGTACTGCAACTAGTATAACACATGGATGTACAACACTATAAATTACCGCTACGAGGTGAGGGTGTACTGCAACTAGTATAACACAGAGATGTACAACACTATCAATTACCGCTGCGAGGTGCGGGTGTACTGCAACTAGTATAACACAGTGATGTACAACACTATCAAATACCGCTACGATGTGCGGGTCTGCTGCAACTAGTATAATCCATGCTTTCACTCAGATTTTATTTGCTTTTTGCTTGTCTTTTGAAATTTTGGACTTAACTTAAATTTTTTTTTTAAGTTACTGTTGTTTCAGAAAGATAAAATCCCAATGTAATCCAGTACCCTCAGCAGCTAGACACTATTATAAAATGATAGGACAATCCAATGAAGTTGATAACTGCGGGTGATTGTCGATCGTACACAGGAAGTTTCTGAGAGATCAAATGTAGGGTTACTTGGGGGTAATTCCACCCCCATTTTTTTCGAGGAAATTCCACCACGCCTGTTTATCATTAAAAAGGGAAATAACTATAAAAACAATTTTGTGCATTTTTTCTTTCCCTTGGTTTTCAGTCAATAATATGCAATAATAT
>BMAT01006260.1:145278-156326 GCA_019649035.1 Elysia marginata
ATCGCAAAGAATTATTGGATCTTCATTTCTCACTTAAATAAAAAAAGTAATATGGTTACATGATAAACCAGTAAAAGTTTCAAAAACACAGTGGAAATTTAAACAAGGAATACCCTTTTGCAGTCAGTTGAAATGCGTTAGATAAAATAATTGAAAGACTTTAAAGGTATGAAATAAGCAGTGGAGAGAAGTAGGATTTTTCGTGGAAATGCCCAAATTGTCTGCCTTTAGTATGTCCAGAACCTTCGACTTCTAGATGCTTTGGCACCCACCGCCTTGCCACTTAGAGAAACAGCTCATACCATAAAAAAAACAGCAGAAGGTTACTTATTTTATTACATTTTAAATGCTGCTGAATATGCTAATTCGTTCACAGAGAAGTCTTTATCTTTTGTTG
The DNA here is from genome assembly GCA_019649035.1 of Elysia marginata. Taxonomy (NCBI): domain Eukaryota; kingdom Metazoa; phylum Mollusca; class Gastropoda; family Plakobranchidae; genus Elysia; species Elysia marginata. Next base: position 145,676 of record BMAT01006260.1, read on the forward strand.
AACCCTGCTTTCTTGAGGGAAGCTCGTTATGTTGAAGAAAAAGTATTTAACCACTACAGGGATGGGAAAAGCAATCACTCAAAAAAACTGAAACTGAGGGGCCGGAGTGCTATCTTGAAGAGTCCAGGTGCATGTTTGGAAAGGACTAAAATAAGGGCTTTGGGTGGCATTTTGACTTATATTCTTAAAAAGAAGGCTAAATCAGCTTAAAGACTGAAGATTCCTGGTTCTAGCCAGAACTGACACATGTGACCTTACAAGGTGAAAAAAGGATTATGCTTCAAATATGTCCTTAAATTAGAAAAAAAAAACCAATTACTCTAACTTTACTATTACCTGAGATTTGATTTATAAGCCAGCAAGGTAGACTTATCTGATAGTAATTTACTATTTTAGCAGCCATTTCCTGGGTTTCACCCAGTTTGACATATGCATGATTTCACAACGTTGCGTCACAGATTAATTATTATCTCACCTGTTTGCAGGGATTTCTACTTTGTATTCCACAATTTCTGAAGCTCCCTCTGCTTTCCCTACTCCTTTTTCTCTCTCCATCTGTTCTTTCTCTGATGTCTATCAAAAAAGGAAAAAGGAACAAAATTGAGCCTACAGCAAATAATGAAAATTTTTTAAGTAGATCCTGTGATAGCAATGCAAATCTTGCAAATTAAAACAAACAACAATCTCAAAGTTTTCTAAATAGAAATGGAAAAAAATGTAGCAGATCATGCAGTCCATGGGTGTCCCTGAGATCATTGCTAATGATGGACTGGGCTTGTAAAAAATTTCAAAAACTTCAGTTTTTGGGTAAAAGCATGAAATCTAAGAATTTAGAAAGAATCTAATAACTCTGTTAATTATCTTAAGAGGCAAAAATTTCATTTTAACAGTAAATTAGATTATGTAACTAAAAACTTAATGAATCAAATTTTATAAAATCATATGCTTCAAGAGAATCAATACATCTAGACACCCACAAGTTACTTGAATGTCAATACTCACAACTTCATCCAACTCGAGACCATACTGGAAGCATAGTTCGTCAAACTCATCGTCAGCTAAAAGGCAAAAGACATAAGAGTAACTTTTTATACATTTCATGTAACAAGTGTAAAATCTCATATACATACTCATAGATGACTTGAACCTGTTTTTAGTTTTAAGATCCCAACTACTCAACAAGAACTTGTTTGGTCAACTAATCTTTTACTTGAAACCCCGATAATTTGTATTGAGCCAGCTGTTTCCAAACACTACGGTTTAAGAGGACCGCAGTGTGGGAGTATTGATAAATCACAAATAACAACTCTATACATGTAATATCAAAGTTTTCATCTTGTCCCTAACCGAAAGGCTCTTAGTAAATCAAACTAAATTGCGTTTATTTTATGGGCAAGAACATCTACATCTAGTCCTGTTAAATTACAGTGGACCGCATAGAAAGTCAACACCTCGGAACCAAAAAAAAAAGGGTTGACTTTAACTTTAAGCAAGGTCTACTTCATCCATTTTCAAGGGGGGGAGGGGAGGGGGTTGCAACACAATGCTATACGGTAGAACCAGATAAATTCAACGAGTGAGCGTAACCACTAGGAAGGTACTCTGAGAAATAATGAAGGCTAGCTTAGCCTACATGTAGATGCAAGGATGGAATGCATAGTTGTGTGCACATAAACACTGTGTTTGCACTGCTTTGGCAAAGCGGGGAGGAGTGGGAGGACGATCAGTGAACTGCACCAATCAGCACGTGTCACTATCTTCTGTCCAGCTGCACTAGCCCCCCCCCTCTCTGACTAGCCCTCGCTAGGCCCGTGGGCCCAGGCAGGACAGCAAGCGCTGCACACAGTGTCTTGAAGTTGAATCTAGAATCATGATTGGAAACAAAGAGCGCCCACCCAGCCACCTCCGCTATTTCTCTTTGTCTCTCCCAAGACCCATCTGAGGTATCTCTATATCTTTCCATTTGACCTTGAAGTCTTGACTTTAAGCAAAAATAGGTCCGAAGCTGTTGACTTAATTTTATGCAAAATAAAGTTACTTTAAATTTAAGATGGAAAAGAACCGGGCCATTGAGAGGTGTTGACCTCAAGCGAGTTGACTTGTCACAGATTCCTTTGTACAAAGAACCAAGACACTAGAAAATGAGGTTATGACTAAGGTTGTTACTTTGTTACCCCTGAGAAGGAATCCTTCCCAATCTCCAAATATTGCAGCATGAAAGTTTAAAAGTATTTAACCTTAGAGCAGTGGAGGAAGGGTCAGAAAACCAACTTCACTCCATGACGACTACAAGTCAAGAATAAACCACAGTCATTTGAGGCTTGCCGTCGATACCCTGATGACTGAGCGAGTGCCATGAGTTTATAAAGATGGTTCCGCACTGGGATGGCCCACCCTAGTCAGAGCTAGGCCTAAAGTCGAACAGATCTATCTAGAGATTCCAACAAAATTAGATGCATTGTCTTTAATTTTTATTAAAAAAACTACACCATTGTTGCTGCTGTTGATATTGAAGTGTAGATTTACTAACTGCTTTCCTTTTTAGTTTTTAGAAGATCATAAATTATAAATAGTCAAGCCTTTAGGTATCGGTAGACCTAGAACTAAAAATCTAGTGACGATGTAAAAAATCAGGCCTAGGAGACTGATTCATGGGAAAGTCATAGGACTAGGGCTAAAATTGTCGTAACAAGTCATAGTAAACTTTTTATCTAGTCTAGTCGGTATTCATGGACAATCTTTACCCAATTTTTGACCTAAGAGTAAGACTAACCATGTCAAAAAATGTGCGAGAATTCCCTTATTGACATCCTAGAGAAAAATTTATGGAAAAGTAGGCCTAGATAAAGTAAGAAACAAAGTCCATCAAACTTTTTTATACACAGCGTGGCAATGGGGGAATCTCTCATTTCCTATAAAAATCTAAGTTTTTTTTAATTCATAAGAATTTTTCATGAAACCCATCAAAACATCATAAGCTTCTATAAAATATTCTAATTTGATGTGAAATCTTCTGATTTTGGCTTGAAGTTTGGCAAGGTTAACACTTTATAAATCATAGGAAAAAAGACTTAGGCCCAAATTCTACTGCTTAGTTCACCTCCAGTCAGCGTGTAAATTTAGGCCAAAATTTTAGACTGGAAAAAGTCCATGAATACAAGTATAGACCCAGACTTAGGCTTCCGCTCGATTTAGTCTATTATTTTGGTGTACGTCCTCAAAATGAATCACTCTCTAGATCGAGATTTAGATTCTACACAGTGACAGCTGAAGTAAAACTAGTATCTAAATGTGCAAACCCTCTAGTTATAAATGCCAAAGTCTCTACCAAAATCAGGCCTACAATTTCCCAGGCTTTATATCTAGTATCAAGCTGAACATTTTGAATAAATTTGATCATAGATCTAGGAGATCTAGATCTAAATCTAGATTAGTTCTACCAACTTCTAGATCTAGTACTCACTGTATGTTTGGCCAAGAGCTTGAAAGAGCTCGTCTCTTCTTACAGATACAATGGGCATTTTGGGGATATACTCTAATCTAGTCTATAGAAGAGGTTTTTATCTGTTCTTCACTATCACTTATTATTTTTTTAAATAGATAAATTCAGGTCCTGACTGTATTATTTTGGGCCTTATCTCCTCAAATGTACATCATGATAAACATGCTACATGTACGGTTCACAGATGTCTGACGAAACTCGGCTTCCAGTTCCCTATTCATCAACCATGAACCGAATGCGAAGTGGACACAACAAAATCCGTGAGAAAAACCGGTTTGTGTTCTTTTACAACAAAATGTACCGGGTAGTTTAGGCCTACTTGTCCGCTTGCTAAATGCTTTGAGAAAGAAATTGTACTGAGATTATAGTTTTGCCCGTTATTTCAAACGTTGTTGGTTCAGTGGAAAAAGTTGAAAACAACCAAATTCAATGTAAAAAGAAAATAGTTCGGATATTAGTTGGATTAATTGCAAGGTTTTAAAAACTGTCTGAGTACAGCCCAGTGTGCTAATTGAAGAAAAATATTTGGTAGCAGTCAGAACAGTATGGATAGAAAAAAACAAAACAAAAATCTGTGTAAAGTAAACAAAACAAAACTAATAATTTTCTTTTACCTAATTCATGTGAAAAGTGGGATGATTTTATTAAGTCTGCTATGGTAAATAACTTAGAAAGCTCTTGTACCGTTGCAAATTTCATGAATTCTGGAAACTGTTACGCAGTCATATTATGTTGGTTTATCACTAGTGTCCTCACCAGCACCATCTTACTCCTGAGTGCGTCAGTTTTGCATTGAATACTCTGATGCACTACTTATAGTGATATACCAGGTACAGGTAAAGGAACCGTGCGGGATGTATTTATTATTCGGAAACAAAAACATTAAAATAGTTTAGGTGCGTCTTTGTGCTATCCTCTCTAGACTCGCCGTAACATAAAAATTGTGGTGTTTTGAAACCTCCCGCAATTTTTTTTCACACACACAAAAAAACCCCACAACCACTGCCACAGTAGACAAATTTTGCATACGGTATATATATTCTTTTCGTTCTCAGTGTCGACTTCAAATATTGCCGCTAGTCAGGGCCTAACCTGTTCGTTTACTCTAACCATCCTGTCATGAAATTGCAAGCAGCCTGGCATGCTTTGAACGGATGATCATTAGCGCCACAAGTAGGTTTACGAAGTAAACTAAACCTGTTCAGCGGGGAACAAAGACTAACCACATAGGTTAAAGACAGTATTGGTTAATTTTCTCAATCGGGGTTTTTATTGTAAATTTTCTCAATTCGTTGTCACCGTTTGAGTAAAGCAATGTGGCAAATAACATTTTACCCTGGGTGTCTCACCAATGTTGCGTAGCCTATAGGCCTGCACATCATGACATTGTGCTCTAATAGAATAATTGTCTCTCGTACAGAGCGAGTGAGTCGGAAGTCGGAAAATGGTTTATGAGAAAACGCCATGTATTGGTCTATATTTCGAATCAACAAAAAGTTTTAACATCTTTCCACAAATAATTGAAAATTTTATATTATTTTTTTTTGTTATTTGGAACTCAGTAAAATGTCTTGTTCAAAATAGAAACGCGTTTGAAGGTAGAAATAGCGACACCAGACACGTTCACCCCAGGCGCGAAACAAGAACATTGTTTATTATAGGCCTATAGTTGTGTAATAAATGACAGGTGAATCTTTCCCCTGTACCACGCAGGAGTCCACACGAGTAGACCGGTACGCTATCTTCTTCTACTAAGCTCGAAGTTTCAAGACCAGGTCAAGTCCCGTTCACAGGGCCTATCATTCAAAGACCGAGAGACACGTTAACAAAACCCCCTAACCGATCATTTGGTTTCCGAATGAATGAAACATCTACACTAGCAAAAAGTGATAATCAATCTGCCTCTCGATAATGAAAAAGAGATAGGCTACGCTAATGAATTTTGAATCGATAATCATTATCAATCATTTTTAAAAAATCGAAATGCTCCTTTTTGGCCGAAGTCATTTTTTTCCAGTTTTGAGAAAATTAGTTAGAGCTGTCTGAATCGCAAGAAAACACAGTTTGGACAGCACAACTTTCCTCAATCAGTTTCAGTACAGTTCTGGCCGATTTTTTTCATTTCTTTTAAGCATGATAGCAGGCATTTCACCGATCCGAACGTTGCAACTTGTCTAAGTTGCATTTTTATGGCAAAAGGTAGAGGCTCGACGATATTATGTTTCCTCAATTATTTACTTAGTTCTTAGAGTCAGGTACTCAATAAGTTGGAAAAACTCAATAAATTGAAACAACGGATACGCCCGCATAACTTTTTCCTATCAATGTTATAAGCCACTCAACGACCTTGATTTAATTATATCTCTTCTGTCAGTCCTTAACGAAAAAACGATATAACAGCAGTATTAATTAAGTTTGTCAGTCAGCCATTCGAAAGAAATACCCATCAAAGTTATAATTAAGGTCGCTAGGCTAAGCCTCGCCACCAGTCCTTGCAATAAGGACGTCCAATCTCAACTCCATCAACGGCCCTCAACAAAGAACTCTCCTGCAACAGCCAACCGAGCTACAGCAACAAACAAGAAGCACCCTAGAGGCTGACAGCTTGAAGTCAGTTGCCCAAAGATAAACGTTACTCTTATAATAACAAAAGAGCTCATATCGAGTCCGAAGGGCAGCCAGGGCCAAGGCGCTAAGTCACCCCCCTCCTCAACCACAGCAGCCGCTCTAGAGGCATGATGCAACACAATGATTCTAAAGACATACTCACTAGCCTCCTCTCTTGTGCCCAAATTCATGTTAGCAACTTAAGATTCATTTTTTGCATCTTTGTCTTTTTATCTATTGCATATCTGGACTTATTTTTATCTCTGACAGTTTTCTTACTTTGCGCGAGTGAAAATTTTAAATTTTATCTCAGCCTAAACTAATATGGAATGTTGTGTTATTAAAAATGTTTCCCCTCCTTCTCTGTCTCTTCTCTATCTGTCTGTCTGTCTGTCTGTCTATCTGTCTGTCTCTCTTTCTCTCTCTTAGAGCTTCTGTCTCATGACTCAAGAGCTTTCATGTTTGTCTGTGTGTCTTTTGTTTTAATATCAAGTTTATTTTATTAGACCTATTTTAGTGCTTTCATCAGCAAGCAATGGATTACAATAGTCTAAGCGTGATAGGACGAAAGCTGATGCCAGTGTTGAAGTCTCATTAATGGACTACTGTTTTGCCAGATTACATTGCATTGGCTGATGAAAAAGTCTACCTTGTACAAAAATAGGCCCTAGGACTGAGCCCTATAGAACACCAAATTATAACGGAGTTTGAACATATCTATTGCCATTATTAATTACAAAGTATTGGCCATCAGATGTAATACATGTAAACCATTTCAAAGCAGTGGCGAAAATGATAACAGATAAATATTTCAGCACTATTTTATCGTCTAACATGTCAAATGCTGCTGACCAAGAGAGATAATATAATATGATAATATAATATAAACTTTATTGTCCAATTTTGGCACGTTAATGTGGTTCCAAGATGCAAGCAAACTAATTAATAAACTAGCAAACCCATACATGTAGATCTACACACATAACATAATGGTATAGTGGCATATGAACACAATTAATGGTAACATCACACAGTGATATTTTTTAACGTCACCAGCACCCCCTAAATCTAAACACAGGGCTCAACAAACCCTATAAAACGCTAGAACACCGTATGTTATATCCACACCAACAGCAACCACACCTATCGTTAATGAAAAATTTACCCCAATGCATAGAAAAACACCCGTCCAAAATCTGCCGACGCGAAACTATTCGACTAAACAGCATTGTCATACGACTTAAAAATTAAACAAGAGTCGCAGTAGAGCTGTGTGGATAACAAAAAATTAAAACTTGTTTAATAATGTAAATACTTCAGCTCTAAGAGTACAGACGAGGCAAGTAGGCTATTGGTGCCTATATATCAGAGAAAAAGAAAAAAAACGTATAAGACACATAAATTATAGGCACACTACTAACAATAACTACCACGACTCTTGTTTTATTTTCACATACAAAACAAATCTTTCTCGCATACCTTTTTGTTGTTGCAATTGTATGGTTTTGTCCATTGCTTTCTGTGTATCATATGAAGTGTACTTTTTGGTATTTTACGTTTTTTTATGTATTTTATTATTGCTCTTCTTTTTTATTGTTAGTCGATTGACTATTTATATAAGTGTCTTATACGTTTTTATTCTATTTGTCACACTTAGAGCTGGAATATTTACCTTAATAAATAAGTTTTAATTTGATTACCGCACAACACAGCACCCAAACAGAATGACCAAAAGAGGGATCTGACATCGACAGAAAAGAACCACCCCCAAAAACAAAACAAATTTTAAAAAATACCCATGATATAACACCAGTTTCGCCAAACGAAACAAGTGGTGAGACATTCAATTTCAAGTAAGAAAACAAAGGAAAAAAAACCAAGCTGCCCAAGAGAAAGACGAATCCCATGGTTCAACTCATCCTTCAACAGAGCCGTCACAACTCTTGGAAACAAATTCTTCACTCTTCTTTGCTTATTTGTCTTCTATGAGATAACAAGCTTCACCTAACAATAAATAACACGTGATATAAGTTACAGCTGCGTGAAGAATCTCAAAAGCATTCTTACCAGCCATAACAAAGCTCACTAAAAAAAAACCAACAAAATTAATAAACACACCATCACAGAAAAAACTATTGTTACCGCAGAAACAGAAGCGAGTGCCGCTACGTGGTAAATGCCTAGAGGCGCGCGTCACACATCTGGCAATAGTAAAACAGTAAAACTAACCATGGACATGCAGAAACATAATGTATAATATAGGAATAACAATACAGAAAATCATCTCAAGACCAGATACAATTGGCACATGCTAAGCTTTAGATTACCACAAAGTTAATTAAAAAAAAAGCACTAGGCGAACTCCTATAGAACCTAGAAGCAAACCAAAAAAATAATTCATAATGGAAAATTGTGGAAAAATCAAGTCTTCTCAACTTCAATAAACAATGATAACTCTGCCTTTCAGAAAAAATACTACTTCCATAAACCAAGTTTGAACAAACGGAAAGAACTTCAGTGGAACTCCCCAATTATTTAATAAAGACTACCAATTTGTTGTGGTTTTAAATTTGAAGGCATTAAGGGTTGCACAAGAATATCCTTATAAACGTGCAGAATACAGAATTCTTCATTTTCAATTTCCCTTTGTGGGATTAACAAAGAGTTCTGTATTCTGTACGTTTATAAGGATATTATTATGAAACCCCTAAACTAATAACAACCTCTTATAAGACTTGTTTTAATAACAGATTGTCTAAGTCTAAATTTAGGAGGGGGTGTTCCACTGTACCATCAACCTGCATGCACAGCAAAAAAAACTTTTGCTTGCGATCATCAGTTTAGCGTAATAACAGTGCACATGGGAAACCCGACTAGCTATATAAACGCAAGAGACTTTTCTCAGGAGTTTCCACAATGGCAACGAAACACATTATGCCACGACATGAAAGTCAAATCTGGGTATTATTAGGTAGGTAGGTAGGTAGGTAGGTAGGTAGATAGATAGATAGATAGATAGATAGATAGATAGATTGATAGATAGATAATTAATTGATTGATAGGTATATATGTAGAGGAGCAGAAAAAGAGGTAGGTAGACAAATAGACAGACAGAAAGAACGATATATAGCTAGTTATATAAATAGGTAGGTAGACAGATTAGTGGGTGTATAGACAGATAGATAAATAGATAAATAGACAGACAGATAGATAGATAGATAGATAGATAGATAGATAGATAGATAGATAGACAACATCTGTATCAAAATTACATGATAGATAGATAGATAGATAGGTAGATAGATAGATAGATAGATAACATCTATATCTAACTTACATGATAGATAAATAGAAGAAGCATGTAATGCTAGCGCTGACTTCGATTTCATTCAAAACTATAGACTTTAAGATCTTCATTTTGTTATCGCAAAAGAAAGTGTGATAAACATTAGCTCACAGCTTGGGCTGGGAAGGGGTCTTTGCTAGCGCCGCATCAATATGCTATCGGTTGCTATGGCAACTGTGCCCGACCAGGGAGATCTCGTGAAAAACATGAGATTCTGAGACTATATCCTGAGCACGTTGAAAGGTTGAAGACTTTATCATCTCACGGTAAAGAATCACAATTTCATTGATGCTATACATTTTTTTGTATTTGAAGATTCTGCATGTTTTATTTCTCTGTGATGTGCAATTATACTTGTCTTACCTGTTGGTACTGAATGAATTTAAAAAAGTAGGCCTACTGCGACCCACAGCCGTGAGTTATTTTTTTGTTGCGGTCATCGCCAGTTGCATCTTAATCAAAACCGTTGTCTATTTTTTTTCTATAATTTTATGTCTAAACCAAAATATCTTGCTTATCTTTTATAAGTTGTACATTTATTATAATTCTTCAAGTTAAACTTATATTAATTTATCCGCCTAGTTTGAGTTTAGCATCCACATTGTAAATTTTTGTAATGTCTGAAATTATGAAAATTACCTGAGAATATAGTTTTATCTACAATACTCGAAAATTTCCATTTTTTAAAAAGTGTTTTCTAATTTTTGCAGGAAAGTATTTTATTTCTCGTCAAACGTACATCCATCAGAATCAGGGTTATTAATTTGAAATGTAAAGAAAGTGTAACTACCTGTAATGTCTTTCGTTTCCTGTTTTAAATCCTGACACTTATTAGACTCACAAGGAGTGACCACGGATCAGTCTTTTAAACAACCGATCCAGCAAACCCACTTTCATTCTTGTAAGAAATTGCTAATTAACTTTCATGCTATGGTATTTATTCAACGCCCCAGAGAGGCGCTTGATTTCCGCAGTCAACAAGTTCATTTTTTTTTAAACCTGAAACTGATAACGATAGGAATCAACCCGGCCTAGCGTAGAAAAGACATCTAGAAGTAGACAAAACTTTTTAGGTAAGCATTGAAATGTTACAAAATTTTATAGACTGAAACTCAAAGCGGGAGTAAAAGACATGATTCAGTTACACGTTGAGAATGATCAAGGTTTAAAACATGGCAAGACTTTTTTAGAGATAA
>BMAT01006260.1:181915-200750 GCA_019649035.1 Elysia marginata
TTGATGGTCTCAATGTCTTTTTACTACATGTACAATAAAGATTGATGGTCTCAATGTCTCTTTACTACATGTTCACTAAAGATTGATGGTCTCAATGTCTCTTTACTAAATGTACAATAAAGATCGACGGCCTCAGTATCTTTTTCATACATGTACAATAAAGATCGACGGCCTCAGTGTCTCTTTACTACATGTACAATAAAGATTGGTGGTCTCAATGTCTCTTTACTACATGTACAATAAAGATTGATGGTCTCAATGTCTCTTTACTACATGTACAATAAAGATCGACGGCCTCAGTGTCTCTTTACTACATGTACAATAAAGATTGATGGTCTCAATGTCTCTTTACTATATGTACAATAAAGATTGACGGTTTCAATATCTCTTTACTACAAAAAAATTAGTTGTTTCAATGTCTCTTTACTACAATAAAGATTGGCGGTTTCAATGTCTCTTTACTGCAACAAAGATTGATGGTTTCAATCAACTGGCTCTAGTACTTTAAGGCCCTTATTTTAGTTTTTTTTCCAAAGTTTTTCAGTACTCACAACGAGAGAAAATGATACAAAAAGGAGACCAGTTCATGGGGCCAGTGTCTGATGGTGTTTCTTGTTGCAGTTGCTAAGTTTGGGTATTCTTATTTTCTTACTTTTTAAGTTAACTAGGTGTACTTGAGAAAATTTTTGGGTCCTAAAAGACAAACTCACATTTTGAAATAAGATGGCCTGGTGTGTTTTAAGTGTGACCTGCACATCTCTAATTGTACTTACCACAAAATTTTTCGAAAGCCACAGCTAATATTAGTATTTTACAGGTTTGATGTCAGTACTCCAGATTTTGGTAATTAAATCGACTGAAATTGGTACTAGTTAGCAACTCTGTAAGTAGACCAGTTTGTTCCTTAAGGTGTGCATGTGTTGGTTGTCAATTGGTTCTAACTAAGCTTAACCACCTGTGGCCGAGGAAACAGGTAATCTCTAGAATACAGAGTTGGATAGAAGGGAGAATGACATGATTCACAAGTTGCAGGTGGAGGTTGTAACTGAATTCTTTAGCACCCTCGCAACATTCTAAATCATCAGACTTATACTTGAGCCAAATTTTTCTAAATATTTGGAGACACTGTTAAAAACATGAAGTACCCAGGGTTGCAAATGGCCGATGGGAAAAACAAGCTGAAAACTATGTGAGACTCTTTGTGCTTTAAAATCAATAGTGGCCTACAACAGAGTAACAATAGGCGAGGGCATGTCTCCAAAGGCTTATAGAAACAGGATCCTACACTCAAATAATTTTTTTAAAATTTTTATTGTGTCATTTCTACCAATGGTTTATCATTTTTTTTTGTAAAGATACATAGCACCATATCCATTGAAAACAAATGCTGGTGAAGTGTTAAGGAAAGTAACATCCTGAAAGATACAATCTTTTCCCCTCACATCATGCCCCAGAATGCTGTATTTTTTTATGGCCTAAGTTTTTCTTTACAATTGGGAGAAAATAAAAAAAAATATACATGTGCCATAATAGTTTGGTGGTGGGCTTTTTCATGAAACAAATTATATGCCTAATTCATAAAATGAAGAATAGATGTAACACAACATGACACCAAGAAAACTGACAAAGTAGATTGAGTTATATTTAAGTGTATTATCGGAAATAAAAAAAAAAAACCCGTTAAAATAAACTATTCCGATGTTCCAAACCGCCTCCTGTAAAATTCAGTTCGAAAGATGAATGTAATTCATTACTTAGCTGCTTATAATAACCTACTTACTGCTTATGGAATACAGAACTGACAATGAAAACAAGATAAAAATTAAACAAACTAAAAAGAGAGACAAAAAGCAACTCATACAAAGAAAACTGACTAAACAGTTGTAGTTTTAGTTGGGCTTTTATTGCAAAGTAAAAAAAAAGACATTTCAAGTAAATATTTTGACAATATGTGTTAAAGCTGCCTCCTTTAAGCTGTAAATATAATGAATAAAAAAATTTATCTAGCTACCATGAGTCATATTGAAGCTATTACATGGTAAAAAAAAATTCAAATAATTTTAAAGAGCTACAGCAAAGTATTATATTAAAGCATATTTCATTATTTACAACTTAAGAATTGTCATAATTTGGCACGACTGCCATAGCCTTCATTTTGACACGAGCGCCATAGCCTTCATTTTGACACGAGCGCCATAGCCTTCATTTTGATACGACCGCCATAGCCTTCATTTTGACACGAGCTTCATAGCCTTCATTTTGACACTTTGGAATCATGACCACAGATAAAATCTATTGCAAACAGTGTCCAATAACAATTACCACTAGACAAATTTGAACAAAACATTTCCAATATATTGAAATAGTGATAATCACGGGTAGGCCTATAGATCATATGCAATTGTGAGGCAATCTGGGGCCATCAAGCACAAGTTGGATTTAAAAACATATTAAGTTTTTAAGATTTATGAAAAATGTATTCTAGGCCCTTGAACATAGATGTTGAAAAAATAACCCAAGCTCATCTTTGTCTTGGGTTATTTCTTTTTGAAGATAATAATAAAGATTCACTATAACACAATACTATATTGTGGCAAATTATTTTATTTCAAGAGCTCCAATTCAAAATGTATCCAAGTGGCTTGTGCCTGATAAACCCTGTTTGCCTTGTTACAATTTGTCTGAGGCATTGCATCATCCAAGAATCGTGACACAGAGAGTATGACTCAACCTTTTAAGAATTCCTAACATTAAGCATTAAACCGCACTGTCATTAAGGCACACAAAAAAACAGGGATGGCTGATAAAACCAATGCATTTTTCAAACTGAATTTGCCATCCACTCCCTCTCTCTCACTTTCTCTCCACTTAGCCCTTACACCCGTTAACATAACTTCTCTCTTCAGTGTTTCTTTCTTTTGTTTATACAAAAGTATTATCTAACATTTGGTTGTTTCTATTGCTTAATTGCATAAACAATCTACATACATAAACATTAATTTTAGGCCTGAAATCTATACCTATTCTTTAATTTATGTCCAAGTGCCAAATTTTTGTCTGGGTGAGCTTATCAACAAACTTGAGAACAAAGTACAGACACTGGTACCATATAAAAGCTTAACTAAAAAATTGAAAAAGACTGTCTCTAGATCTGAACAGATAATAAAATGATTATGTCTTGCAGTAAGTCCAAATGGGTCAGAGGTTGACCTATCTCATTACACAGCATTGCTAATTTAAACAATGGGCTCCTCTGATCTTCCAAATATTTTTATGAATATACTACTTTAAGGAAAGATATTAAAACTTTTCTTGATCAAAAATATGGAGAAAAAGAGGAAAAACTCAACTTACACGAAATTCTATTGATGTACATGTTTGTTATTACACTCGTTTTGGACTGGTCACAAAAAATAATGAAGTCTTAATTAAGAAATAAAACATAGACCTAGATATAAAAATAACAGCTAGGTCACCTACTAAAAAAAAAGGCGAGGGAAAGGATCTTAAGCCTATCATATCAGAATGGCAGAGTCTTGCCTAGTATTCCTTGCTCAGTTTGTGAAGTAAATGCCTAAAGGCAGAAATTAGACATAAATTTTGGAGCCAGGTATAGATGAGAGACTCAACACATTCTCAACCATCACATTATATAAATGCATCCATCTCCTACTGTCTATAATGAATCGCTCGTTGCTCCCAAACTCAAGATATCCTTCCCATCATTTGAGCAATCCTCATCCTGCTTTCTCGTAACTGTTCCTCATTTTTGCTGTTGCCGCTGCTACTTCTGGTGGCGTTGTTTTTGCTGTAGCTTAGCAAGATATTGCTGGCTTTCTGCTCTATACGTTTTGACAGTGATGGCGGGGCTGGAGTGACTTCAGTGTGTGCTGTTGGTAAGGGAGACTGAGAAACTGTCTTGCCTTCCCTGCTGCTTGCACTGTGTGTGGAGCCAAGGCTGACAACACTGCCGTGCTTGCTGCCACTAGATGGGTAGCCACCTGCAGTGATGATATGATATAATATATATAAAAAAAGATGTAAAAAAAAAAAACAAAACAATTGTCTCACGTCCAGCGGGAGTAAATCGGAAGTTGGAAATGCATTTTTTCGAGAAGCCATCTAGAGTTAAAATTTTACAAAAATTTTCCTTGGTTTTTAGTAAGCTTTATTGATATTGGGCATCCTATACATACATAAGACAGTTGAAACAGTGGCTGGAAATGAGACACTAAAACAAGACAGTTTGTTTGTGATCTCTATAAAAATCATTTGTGATATGAAACTTTAACTGCCATTTTCTTTTTTCTTTTTACAATTATTGGTCTAACACACGTGTCAAAATCCTGCAAATAAATCTATTTTGTGAGATCTCTTTATATTTGACAAAAGTCATATATCAATTTCTTGAAAAAAGTTTGGTTAGCAAAAGAAAAAGTATGCTACAAAAATCTCAACTGAGCTGGCTCAGGGCGTGAGAAACAAGTAACAAATTATTAAAAAGAAATGTGACACAAACCCAAAAACGTTTCAGGTAGGTAGGATTCTTTATCAAAGGATCAGCAGCATTTACACAAAAAAGTGAGAGAAAAATAATGATCTGCATAAGCTCTCTCAAAAAGAGATAATACCAATCTATACCTGGCGGTCGCTTCAACTCCAAGAGCTGTCGCCTGGCTTCACTGAGAGCTTCCGTTAACTCAAACCTTTCCTCACACTCCTTTTGTACTATGTTCTGTAGAAACTTGGACTGCAAGAAGACCAAATAAAGGGTTGAGAGTAGTGTAGATTAGGGTCCTAGCAAACCCTGATAAACAATCTGCCGGCTAAAATCAAAATGCAGTATTTCAAGCCATAGTGTCAGTGCTAAGGTTTAGTCACAACCAAGAAAAAAGTGTTTTGCCCTATCATGTAAGACCTCCTATAGCACACCAATAATTGAGAGCAAGTTTTTTAAAATAAATTTAAATAAATATTCTGCCTACAACAATTTTGATTTTAGAAATAGGTTGGTATGATTTTTTAGATGCATTTCAAGCAATTAAGTGTTTTCATGAAATTTTGGTCCGATACTGCCCTTTGATTGTTCTAGGCAAATATACATTCTATGCAGACTAATAAAAAAAAACAGATAGAAAAGCAACTTTAAGTACCAATATTGGGTTTTGAATTCTCAAGATGCAAGACTTTGCACATTTTCCACCATTTTCCACTGTAAATCAAACACAGGATCAGTCATGACTTCCATCCACTGCTAATCACTTTACACCTTTGAACTATTTTAAAGTTCACCTAGTATTGACATTTGTTATGACATTTTGCTCTTAAGTTAAACACTGATACTCTAGAAGTTTGTCTTCCCAAATTGTTACTATAAGTAAGATAACTAAAACTGAAGAAATAAAAGAACTTTACCTCCTCCTGAGCTTCCTTGAGTTTCGCGTCTGCTCCAGCCATGTTTGACTCCATTTCCGAGAGTTGCTGCTGGACATTTGCCAACGTTGCTTTGAGTTGCGTCGCTTCACCCGAACCCTCACTGTCCAGACGGGCTTTGAAGGAGATACAGCAATAGAAGAGGGAAAGTTTTATTGAAATGAATAATTGTAAAGCCGTCTGATATAAAATGAGTCAGGTTGTAAAGCTAAGTGAATTATATTTTTTAAAAAATGGCACTTTTTCATTACAAAAGATCTAACTTTTTACTTGAATTTGTTTCTTTGGGGATATTCAAAGCTTCATATGCTCTTCCACTATGATGAACAATCAATAGATGGTTTAAATTATCAATTACTGTGATGTGTTTTTATAGCAGACGTTTTTATACAGTCAAGCCCAGATAACTTGAAGTTGGATATCTGAATTCTTGCACAATTTGATTTATATTTATATTACCAATCTTATTTCTCTTCCATAAAATATACTGTTTAGTCAAAATACAGATAATTTGTACCCGGGGAGTTCAAAACAACTGGACTGGATTGTATTCCTAAAACTTGTATAGATAAAATTTATGAAAAATCAATTTTAAACAGCTTCTTTTGCCCTACTGGTAATGTTTATAAAAGTTATACTGATTTTATTATCAAAACTATAAAAAGAAAATGCTCACATTAAAAAGTTCAATACTGTTTGCATAAGGTATTGGGGAGGGAACATTACAGAAGGGGACAAAAAAGAGAATAAATAGTTCCATATAAAAAGCTGGAAAAATAATGCATTTTTATAACAATCTATAAAAGAAAAAACACTCTTAAACCAAAGCATTAAATAGAGCAAAAGATGCATGCCACTTCTTCGGGATGCAAACAGATTTTAGGAAGATCACGAAGATTAATTACTATTTATTGTAAAACAATTTTACAAAAAAATATTTTGTTTTTGCAACATCTCGAAAATCCTTCAAATAAAAAATCACACATAAATGTTAATTTCAAGGCTTTGTTTTCTTTTATTTATGCATTTTATATGTCTGTGAATTTATGGCTGTAAGGAAAGATGTGAGAAAAGTGAGGAAGTAAGAGAGAGAGAGCAAGAGACAGAGCAATAGAAAAAACTTGCTTCTGTCGTAAAAAGTGTATTGTTTATCATACAGTCTTGATGATATGTAACTAGGTATGTTTTGTGCTTGAGTGTCAACTAAAATTGTCAAATTATATGCCATTTATTTCAGCACCAATGCCTTTATGCAAAATGTCCAGTTATGGATCAATAAAGTTCATTGTTATCTTTTCTTATACATTTTTATGAGATCCCTCTTGGAGGTGGTTCTTTTTTTAGATGTTCAGGTGGAAATCGGTCGATGAAATCTTTCAAAACTATTCCTCTAAATCAGGTAGTCTACCTAGTCTATTTTGCAAATCATGGATGATTTTCTTAAGACTAGCTATCTCTTCTTGTAGCTCCTCTTCTCTCTCTTGATATCTGACTTTTCCTTCAGAAATTTGCCTTTTCAGCTCTTCAATCTCCTGCTTATATTTCTGCTCAAACTGGGCATGTTCTGCTTGTCTCTGAAAAACAAACAAACAAACAAACCGCAAGTTCAAATTTTACATATAACCTGATCTAATTGGCTTTAAAGATATAGTTTTTTAAAATTATATAACGAATAGAAAATATTTGATCTTAATTATATCAATTTTTTCCTAAAACATTAAATATCTGCGGGCACTGAGCCTTTTTATCTTTCTCAAGATAGCTTGAAAAAAATCTTGTAATACTAATAGGAAGCATCATCTTAAATTATGAACTGCAGAATAAAACAGAGAGAGTAAAAAGCAGAGATGGAGGCAATGGAAGAAAGAGTGGCAGAGAGGTAAAAAGGTATCAGAGATAGAGATGTCATGATTACCATATTGTTTTTGTCCCTCTCTTGCATCTGAAATTTCTTGAGGAGCTCATTGTATTTGTCTTTTTCTATTTGTAGTTCCTTTCAAACAAATAAGAAAACAATGTAAGCAAATAAACAGCAGAACTGAATTGACTTAGGTAAAAAATAACTTTGCTGGGAAAATATGGATGGGAGACTGAAAAGATGGGCCAAGGGTTTTTCGTCTTTGCCTCTTCAGTCCCTCATACATGCAGTATAGAGATTTTAGATTGTTGGTGGCATAAGAAAAGTTGCAAGGGTTAAACATAGCCAAAACAAACATGATACAAGATGCTAATGTAAATTCTACACACAATGGCTTTCTTTTTTAAGATTTCAATTGGTCTTCAACATAAGCAATTTCATGCATACAGAAAGGTATTTGATGCAGCAATGTTAATTTAAAATTCAAAAGGGTTATAAATTTCAAAATCTGAGAAAATGTGCACAGGAAATGTTACTCTGATTTTTCAAGCAGCCATATTGTGTTTGTTGTTTTGATAGGATACTATGTCTTTGTTTCATCACATTACTTCTTTGTGTTTGTCGATTTGTCTTTAATTTATATTTAACTAAAATCTTATACATCGCTAAAGCTTTAATGTGTATTATATGCATTCCAAATTACCTCAAAATTGTTAGAACAGTTACAAATACAGTGAACTGAAACCCCTAGTTTTGAAGGCGTCTGCTTATAAGGGTATAGTAATTTAACCCCTGAACTAACCCCCCCCCCCTCCCCGTCTCTTGTAAGACCTGTTTGAAGCACAACTTTTACATGGTCTTAATTCAGGGGTTCAACTATATAGCCATTTCCATCTGATCAGATTAAGTTTTATTTCAGTAAACAAAGAACATACAAATACTGATATATTGCATTTTTAATAACCCATATTTTTCCATAACAATGCTTGCAGTAGGGACAAACACAAAGTGAACTCTTTTCTTTTCCCTTTTTTGGTCTCTTAGGGCTTATTTCACCAGAGGTACAACAACAGTTAATGTATCTTTGTATTTAAACAAAAAAAAAAGAACAAAACAAAAATTAAGTAAAAAAAACCAACAAACATCTCATGCAACATATAAACTGAAAAACATTTTAGCGAATAAACACAGTTTTTTTGTTTAAAAAAAAATTAAAAAGAGACTGATTAATGCATTGTTTTTTCGTAATTTTTTTTATCTTTCAGGGCTTGAACTAAGTCATCCTCATACCATCACAAAGTTGTGTTTTAGGTTTTCCTCAAGAGCTTTCATCTCATTCTGGTGCTTTGCCTTCTCCGCGACTACCGCTGCCTGAAGCTAAGATGGAATGTTTGTTTCATTAAACAAAGGGGAAAAAAAGATACCTTATTGGCAACTACACTCTAAATGACTGAATTTATTAGTAACAAAACTCAATCTGTGTTAGCAAAAAAAGCTTACAAAATATTTTTGTTTTATGACATGTTTCTTGCTACCAGTTCTAAGTAGTTGGATGTTGGAAATTTGAAGTTTGAGAAAACCCATTTTATAAGTAGATTTATACCTTTTTTTTCCCACTGTGCTTTCTATTCTTTTTGTGACATGCTTTGACTAGATGATGAGATAACTTTTTTTGGTTAGTTTAAGCTGTACGATGCAATACATCGAGAAATGATTAATATCTACTTCTTAAAACATATGTGTAGTTTGACGTCATTGACTAATTTTAAGTTTTAATAGGTAAGCATACTGTGAGTAAAATAGATTCATTCCTCATCTGCTTTATAATTTTAATAAGAAAATCTTTAACTGCCCTACCTGCAGTTTCAGTTTTTATACTTTGAGGTCGTTTTTAGAACGTTTGGGAGCTCAGAACAAAAGTTGCCTTCAAAATATAAAGACCTTGTAATATGAAATGTGCAACATTAAACTCATTTTGGATCCGTGCAAGCAATACTTAAACTTTTTTAACACTTGGAAACTTAAAACTCTTCATAAAGAAAAGCTAATTAAAAAATTTAGCGATAAATAATATTCATACTTTTATCATAGAATAAATACAATATGAGAATTTTAATTTATGACTTCTTCAGAAACTAAAGAAAACATAGTTACTATATACATTACTATTTGTCACTTAACGTTTTTCATATTCTCTTGGAAAAGTGAGCAGAGACACAGTTTATTTGGTAAGATGACTCATGGAATGTATGTGTTAACAATAACCTGGATTGACAATTTCAATCTAGAGGTGTAAAACAGCCATACAACATTACTACGGCTCTATTATTATTTGATCAATGATGGGTGATTGAGTGGGGAGGTTGGTTGGTTGTTTGAATTTTAAAGTCTCTTTTCAACTACAAGGTTATATCAGAGACGGCGGTTGGGACAATTGAAAGCGTGCTGCCATACTGTGATGTACGGAGCGCTGCATACACCACACCCAGTCACATTATCCTGACACCGGGCCGACCAGACTTAGCACTAAATCTATAATGCCAGACACCAGGTGGATCAGTACCACTAGGCCACAGAGCCGGTTGAGTGGGGAGGGGGAGGAGAAGTACTGAGATTTTCTGTTGGATAATGAATTCTTTTAAAGGTACATATTTATATTGACTATGTTAATCTAACCTTTTGGGGCCAGTTGTCCATTTCTGCCATCTTGTTTTTAAAACTTTCTCTCAGTTCCTCAATTCTATTCTGATGGGCGTCTATCATCAACTCTCTGAAAGACTCAGATGCAAGAAGAAAGTTACATTCAGTAAATCCACAAAGATAAAGAACAAGGCTAATCATGCCACATAAACTTGATTTTGGCTTTACTTCAATTACAAACATGGCAAAAAAATTAAAAAAAATTGAATGCTGAAATGATGTCCAACCTATGGCTTATATAGGAACAAAAATCAAAGATGAAGGAAGCTTCAAGGATTGATCAGCAAGTTACGATTATCTTGCTTACCTGAGCATTAAGCTACTGTACTGTTGGGTATCAATTTCAAGATCTGGCATACTTAATTTTACTATCCACATTTTTGCTTAATAATAATAAAAATAATAAATAACATTTATATGGCGCATTTTTCTTCAAAGCACTTTACATTAACATTGGCAATAGAGAACAAACACACTAAAAAAATTGCAACAGAAGATGTCATTAAGTTTAAATTTTGACTGACAATGCAATAATGTATAAAATATCTATGTTACCACATAAAACATTATAACTATGCTAAAAATATAAATGTAAATATATAGGGAGCAATTACAAAATTTAATCAAATTATCTGAAAAGAAATTGGAAAAAGATCTGAAAAGTCAAGTTTTAAAATTCTTTTTTTAAAGTAGTCAAAAAATTAGAGGAAACTATTTAGCATAGGATGTTTTTCAACATGTTAGGGCCAGTGTGGTAAAATTAATGACCTGTAAGTGTCACCAAAGCGTTTTATTTGTTTTAGGCATTGTCAAGAATAATTTATTCTCTGAACGAAGATTTCTAGACGGCTTATATAAACAGATGTGTATCACTGATATACAAGAACATCTAGCTTCTTCACAAAACCCATCTCTACTTGACAGGAAACATTTGAATTACATGAGTCAAGAACATACCTTTCTGCTTTCAAAGCATCTCTGTCGGCTTTAGCCCTCTGCAGAGATTCCTTCAGATCATTGGCTTCATCTGAACAAAAGAAAATTGTTCATGATGACAAACAGATTAGCAAACAATTTGTTGCATGTGTGAGCACGGTTTTGTCAGGATACAAACACAACAGTCTGCCACCTAGACTTCAACCTACTTTCCTCTTTTCTCCATCTGTCAATCTTTCTATTTTTTCTCTGCCTCTGTCTCTCTCTCTGCCTGTCTCTGTCTGTCTGTCTCTCTCTCTCTCTAATACCTTGCCTCGTAATATTGGAGTCGTTACTCTTCTGCTTTCCGTCACAACATTAGCCTGCATTCATATATAAAACCATATATAAACTCTTTTCAACACCTGATTCTTGTTCAATTACATATTTTGTATGTTTATTTCTAATTGGCATGGTTGCTTAGGCCTCTACACCTGTATAGTTGTCTAAACTTTAAATGCAATGTTCTCCCCTTTCTGAAATTTCGCAAGTCCTAACCCTGCCCACTTCAAATGGTTTTAACTTCAAGAGAAGTGTGATAGAGCTTTTCTGTTTCTTGTATTTGAAAACAAAGAAAACAAGCTTTTTTGTGATACCAATATCTGACTACCTCCACATTTTGACTTAAGACTCATTTGGACTGGTTGCAAGACATAATTATGTTCTCCTACCACCAAATGTCAGCTACATTTGACTCACTGAGAGTTCTGTCTTGACTGTGCTGTCTCTCAGCTTCCCTTTTCTCCAACTCTTTGAGCTTGTTCTCCAATGTTTTCTGCTGTTTGAGACCCTGGAGCACTTCTCCCTCTTTAGCCTTCAGATCTAAGGTTAATCTGAAAAAACAGGTGGACAGAAAAATATATACCATACAAGAAATAGTTTTTTGAGAATTTCTATGCAAAAACATAGTAGACTGTGTTTGGGGTTGTATAAAGAATCTAAAACTGACTTTCTAAAACTGGGCTCTTGCATTTCTGTTACTTTAGTCAGGAGGAACTGAAATACAGTGGAATCCTGATAAAGTCAACACCTCCAGACTGAAATAACATGCTGCCAAACATAATTGATTTGAAGCAAAAGTTTCCCTTAAAGGTATTGACTTGAAGCGGATTCTACTCTACCTTTTATTTTTATTTTAAAGGAACTTGTTCAAATTTTTATCACACATTTAAGAAAATGAGGTAAAGAACACTTTAAACTTTCCATTGATCAATTAAGACGTTATGAATTTGATAAGACCATTAGGTTTTCTTCTTCTTTGAAAATCAGATGAGATGTGTGAGGTGTGTTTGTTTCACTATACAGCAACATAACCTAAATAGCCTCTAACCTAATATAGGTAAATTTTAGTAAACTTATATACTCAAGAGGCAAATCAAGGTTCGAAACTTTCTCAATTCTCATTTTTAATTATTTATAGATAGGTGATTTGTTCAGTCCATTGCAATCATAGGCTAACTAAAGAACTATGATAGGAGAAGTTTAGCAAGCTCTTAGTATATGGGGGTCAAGGTCAAGGTAATTTTTACAGAGCTATTTTAAGGGAAAAATTTAATCCACGATGTGTGGCTCGCCTATATGAGGTATTTGATACTATTCAAAAGCCCCTTATAGTTTGAGTAAAGACGAGAAACTATTTGGACTAGATTATATTGTGTGATCTCAGATCTTTAGTGGGGGTGTGGCTCCACCATATGAAGTGGTGCATCGGTATTTCGGTACTTTTTACTTGCCACATGAGGTGATGCCCATACAACGATACACAAAGAGTTAAATAACATGAAATAAAGTGAAGAATAAAGAAATAAATGCATTGAAATCACCAATGGAAAAAACCCCTGGGCGAATGGGTACAAATCGGAAATTCCCTTTTTGACAACGCTATTTGTCTTCTTTTTCTCTATATTTTAAATGAAGAAAAATTGTACAGTAATATCTTCCCTGAAAAAATATAATGTTATTAAATTTTTTACCCTTGAAAGCTTAGAAAAATGTCATTTCAAAACAGCAACACTTTGCGAGATCCGACTTATTCCCCATGGATGTGAGAAAAACTAGTCACAGTGCTAAATTTCAGGAAATGTAGTATTTGAATCAATATTACTTTTTTGCGACATTATGCCCAATAGATGATGATGCAAAGTTATCATCTCATGAAACAAGCTAACCACCTAAGGATTATTTTTAACCCCTTGATGGCTACATAAAAATTCCCGGCTGTGTGCTAAGAAAATTGTCAAAAATGGACAGGCAGAGAGGGTCTATCTAGATCTACATATGAAATTTGAAGAAGACCTATTGAAATAGAGCTAGGCTATTTGTAAGGATATATATGTAGAATCTAGATCTAGATCTGGATCTCGAATTTTTGTAAGCATGTAGGAAACTTGGTTTATCAAGAACTTACACCAGCATACACAGCACATTGGACCAAGGGGGCAGCAGCGCAGTCAAGTGTTTCAACAGTATCAAAACTAAGCAAGACATTAAAGTTGCGCTTTCTTTGGCATACATAACACGTTTTACATACCTTTGAACACCAAGTTCATGATTTTTCTCTAGATCACTGATCTTGCTTGCCATTTCTTTTACTTCGACAGTCTTGGCACTGGCACAAGAATAGAATTTGATGAGAAAAATAAAACGTTTGTGTGTGTGTGGGTGTGTGTGGGGGGGTTGAAAGAACACGGGTGATGTTTGAAATGAGAACAAAAAGACGCTGAGGGAAGGGGAGATTAGTAGACAGACACACAGGTAGTACGGAAAAGATACTTACAGACAAACAGAGAAAATAACAGAGACATTCAATGTCAGAAAAACTGCTATGTTCATTATTAGGGCTGCTACTTATTCAAATCATAAATATTGATTTTATTTTTATATAAACAGTGCTTCGAAAAACAATTAAAGGTGTTCATATAAATAACACAAAAATAAAACAAAAATTAATTACATGTTCAATTAGTATTTCATCACCATCACTATCACACTCATCCTCATGATTATTATTGCTATTATTATTATCTATCTACCAATCTTAAGACCGCATTCAAAACATTTGCTATGACTATCTTTTTCCATCTTTCTCTGTCCTCCATTTCAAAAGTAAAGTATTCCTGTATCGTGTCAAAGTTGATCAACATACGCCTCTTCTCCCATCTTTAGGTTCCCATAGGATCAGTTAAAACACTATTTCTTTTTAGTTTCTCTGGCAGTGGTTGCTAAATCTGAGGCGCATCTGCTTTTTTGGGGTTGTGATCAGCAACATGGACTCTAACACAGGCAGCAAGCATGAAGCTAGGCAGCACCTACACAAAGATGCTTAAAGTAGTCAGAGGAGTAGCATGGCAGGACGAAATCCCAATTAAAGCTCTATAAGATAAACAACCACAATTATTATTATTATCATTAGCATTAAATTGCTGTTCTTGTTGTTGCTGTTATCATCTTTGTATTTAAAGATCACAATCATCATTGTCGTCATTATTTTTGTTGTTGCCATTGTTATTATTATTCTCATTGCAATTATTATTATTTTTACAATAAATAATATTTAATGAATGTTTTCGTTAGTGACACTGCAGTGTAAACCAGAAAACCAAAGTATATTAATTGATTAGTCTCACCTGAGCTGAGCCCTGCATTGTTCCAGTTCTGTTTTGCAGGTTTCATAAGTTTTGTTGGACGACTCAAGCTCTCTTTGTGAGTCTGGAACGTTGGACAATAATTGTTGAAAGCAAGCTAAAATACAGATGAAACTGTTCTATGCTGTTGGTGAAAAAATATAAACAATAATTGACAGTCCAACACACACAGGCACAACCGAGCTATTAATATATCAATGCTCAAGAGCCACCTTGCTTCTGTGAAATTTAAAAAAAAGTAAGTCACACAACCAGGACTGTACTTCGTTTGTTCTACAGCAATGGCATGTTTTTGTTCTAAAAAAGTGTGCTTTAACTGCCCAACTAGTTGCAGCCCCACAGAGCACTATAAAGAACAATTTTCATGCAGTGAAAGCGCCACATTTACATTAAAGAAGTTTCTAACTGAAAAGGAACTGCTTCTTTCCCTGTAAGTTTTTACAATGACAAAGTTTTAGCAAAATTTTTAAAATTTGTTTACAAATGGTGGTCTAAACTAAACGTTTTTTAGACGAAAAACAAAGTGTAATTCTTTTTTGGCCTTTTTCAACACCTGATTTTTAAAAAAATTTCCAAGCAGAGCAACCCCTGTTGGGGAGAAACCTCAAATTAAAAAAAAAAACCAACAATTTGTCAAAGAATTTGAAAAATAATTGTCTGAAATTATTGTATTTTAACCCCTTCGCTGCTCTGTGGACGTACCACGTACGTCCTATTAATGCCCACCTATATGCGCTGTGGACGTACTACGTACGTCTTTTTTATAGCCCTGTTCCTTTCGCTTCTCCTACTACACACTTCCACTTTTTGTGTGTGGGCTTAGTCTTAGAGCATGCTAGAAGCTTTCAGGCCTGGCCTAGAGGCTGTTACAGCTAAATTTATCACAGCATAGGCCAACCTTGGTCATCACAGTGTGTGTGTAGTTGTTTGTACTGAGTCAGCCAGCGTCCTTGCTGTCTTCACTTTTGCTTTGTGTTTTATGTTGTCAAGATGGCTCTAAGACAACCTATAAAATGGTGAACATTCACATGATTCAGGTAGGCTATGCGTATATATCTGGGTCTACATCTAGATCTAAATTAGATCTTGTGATTAGATCTACATCTAGATAACAGGTTTATAGTTAGCACACAGGGTGCAAAAATGGTTAGCAGTGAAGGGGTTAAAAGCATATTTTCATTAAATTTTTAACTCCTTGAAAAAGTCAACATAGAAGACAAAACTACTTAAATATCTGTTCAAGTGGCTTTTTTTTTATTCAATTTCAACATATGACTAATTCTGGTCCAGCATGGATGTCTTCATTGAACCTATTCAACTTTGAATTATGAAATAAAAATTGAACTATATATATATACATGCAATATCCATAAAGGATAAAATTGGCAGCCTGAATACAGTTAGAATTATGCAAGTATTTAAAACTATCGTGGTCTGAATTATTCAGACTAAACCTAAGGGGCTTGAAAACAAGATTGTGACACATCGTTAGGCCAACACACAAAATTATACAGAAAAATGTACTACTTGGAGACACTTACTCTGCAAAGATTTTTTCGCCTGCTTCAAGGACTCTGACAAGCTGTCAGAATCTTGCATGTTTTTTTCTAATTTACTGATAGTTTCTTTTTCTGCACTCAATTCCTGTTGTGTGTCTGCTAGTTTTTGCTGGACTGCTTGTAGATTGGCCGTCAGTGTTGAGTTGGACTGAGTAAGCACCAGTTTCTCCATGTCCAAGCACTGGACTTGAGACTGTAGGTCATTGCATTCTGTTGGGAGACATTCAGGTTGACATGGAAAAATAGAAAACATTCTTGGAAATCAAAGACACATAGTATTGTCACTGTTATCATTGACATTACTGCACATAACAGTTGACATTACAACACATAAAAGACATAGTTTATTCTATTATATATGGATAAAGCCTAAAGCATTCTATACCCCTGTTAACACTCGCTAACTCGGTTTCTGAGCCAGACATTGGCAGGCGCACCTCTGTGACCCCATGATCCTGCCTCCGTGATGCCACATTCTTATCCTTGCGATGCGTTAAAGTAATTTTAGTTTCGGTGTAAATAATTGTTTCTTTTGATGAAACTATTCACTGCACAGGCTAGAAATGCAGTTTATAAGCAAGCTACAATATATACATAGACTAATCGCTAGTTTATGATACAAATATAACTGTAAGATTGCAAAAGAATATATTTTGAAGTAAACTAGTCTTATCAGGATATGATGACTACAAAATGAAAACACATTACAAAATGTAATTTAACATCTAAAGTAACCCAGGAATTTTTCTACAAAAATAATCATGGCTTTAGAGTATTGAATTTGTCTATTTAACCCGTTTATCTTTTCATAATAGAAGTAAACTTTCAGTAAAAAGTCCAATTTAAAGAAGAAAATACTGTGACTGGTGTACATGTGTTGTGACTGAGTTTTTTTGCAAGGTGCTCATGGTTCTAGTCAACATTTTTACCATTAACTTATGCAAACACACACAGCTAACTCACTGGATATTAATTTTTAAATTAACGTGTATTACATTTTTATGTTTCCTGGTCAGGAAAGTTGCATAAGTTTCATTGCTAACTCCTACCTTTTAATTCCTTCTCTCTCTCTGCAAATTTAAGTTAGGATTAAAGGTTGGACTCGCTCCAATTATTTAAAACATTCCTTTACGTTGTATTTATTATATTGTATTTTTTATCCATTAACGATACCCCCTCCCTCTCTCTCTCTCTTTTGTTCTGTCTTTACATCTCTGATTGTAAAATTATAAATATTAATAATAATGATAATACTTTATTTCTTATGTGCCTAAAATCAACTAGAAATTGCTCGATGGTGACATAAAATTGACTTTAAAAGTTACATAAAAAAGAACATATATCACCTTTACATCTTATTTTTGTACAGTTAACTAGTTAACCTTTTTTTTTTTGCTGTTGTTAGAAGAAAAATTATCTATATTCAAGCACATGATGACATTGCGCCAAAGAAGTCCAGCCTTATCCTACTTACCAGTTTCAGCAGTTTGAGCAATAAGTTTTACATTCTCTTTCATTGTCTGAGCAAGGCCAGAGATTTCCTCCTGACCCTTGGTTATCTGATCTCTTATCTGTTTAATATTCTCTTTTTGTTGCCTAACCACTTGGCTCAAGGCAGAGAACTGTCGTAGATTTTTCATGTACTTGTCCCTAGACAAAACAGAGGGTAAGTTGGTAATATCTGGGTTTTTTTTTCAATATTCTATACATTTATATTATCCTCAAAACACAATATGTTGAAGTTTAAAAAATAAACTACGCAAAGGGAAAAAATTTTTGACTTTTCCCCTTTTCTACTTAAATTTTACACCAGCTTTTCTTTTTAACCCTCTTAGCGCGATTAGCCCCGATCCTGGCTTTCCCCGATGATCGCCATGAGCCACGATCGGGGCTTTGTGACTCTGGCATTTTCTCTTTTATTTTGGTCTATGAAAATACTACTCAGAAGTTTTGGTGTTACAATGGCGTCACCCAGCGTGAGTTCAAGTGTTTTGTTTATCTCTAAAAATGTCAATTTTAACCCAGCAAATGGACAGGGTAACTTTTTTTAGTACCGCGCTAAGAGGGTTAAACTTAAGTTTTCTGGACCATTTCTTGTATTAGTCTTATTTGTCTCTCCAATAATATCATAGCCACAAAACTTTTAACCAATAAGTTCTTTTTCATTTCCCTATTTTTGACAGATTGAAAAAACAAAAATATGTTGCTGGATGGGCAGGCAATGGATTCGTTTTCAATATTTTAACATGGTAACATGTAAAAAGACTGAAAGAGTATGAGAGCAAACAACAGAGATAGAGACAGAGAGAGAGAGTGTGTATCTAAATGGGATGATAATTCATTGAATAAAAACATGAAACTTCACTTACTTGTATGAGGATACACTGTCCTCGAGTATTTTCTGTTTATCTTTTAAACTCTGTACCTCAGCTGTGAGATCAGCGACACTATAAAAAACAAAACATAATGTTAAATATAATTCTTGTCCAAACACTTGTAACCTGGAATATAAGTCATCTTTATTTCTGAATAGTTTGGTCATCCAGCACAACACAGGAAAATTTCATTTTTTCTAAATAATTAACATTATATATAAAAAGTTTTTAGGTCCTTATTTTAAATAAGTTTAATTGTGGGTTTGTTTTTTTTTTTTCTCAAATCATACA
>BMAT01006261.1:10354-30477 GCA_019649035.1 Elysia marginata
CTTTTTAGCGGGGGGGAGAAGTTCTTGTTTTAAAAGTACACTTTTTTTTTGTTGTTTCTGTATTTTTTTATAAGGATAATGGTTCGAACATAAATCTACCTATTCGTGCGGAATTATGTAAAAGGTGCGTAATATTTTTTCATATCGAACCACACAAAGAAATGCGCAATCTTCAAGAAGGAATGCGGAACAGGTTTTGTTTCCCAGGTTGTGATGTAGATTTCGGTCAGAACTATTGTTGAAGAGAAAGGAAGTTAATAGACGATTTACAGATGGCATAAAAATAGATCGTTTGCCTCCGTTGTGGACCTTGTTTTGTTTTTTACTTCTCTCCTTGCCATGCCTAAGTTTAGCCGTAGCTTTGGACAGTTCTTTTATGGGAGATAGACACTAAGAAGTTTGGCGTAGGAGGGGAAGGGTTGGGGGGGGGAGGATGGAATGAAATGTAAAGAGACACAATGAAAGTTTGTTGTGAAAGGAAATTAAGGAATTTCTCCACCTATTGTTAAGACTGAAAGCTAGAGAAAGATATATACGAGTTTTTAAGAAGAAGATACTGGAATAGTTTGACACATAGCGACGTAGACTTGCAATATATGAACACAGATGAAGGCGCTGCAAGGGTGGTGTAAGATAAAAAAAATGAAAGAGGTAATGATTGAGCTTGAGAAAAAGAGAAAGACTGATAGACAGATGATTGGACAGACACACAGTCAAACATGTAAAAGAACATTCAGAGGAGGGTATAAGAAAGAGTAAGACAAATCAAGATAAGAGTTAAAAGACCGAGGAAGATATAGACATGCAGACAAAATGGGATAGAGGTTAAAAGATCGAGGAAGATCGAGACAGAAAGACAGAAATAAACCAAGATTAGATAGACAGGCTAATGAAAACAAGACACGTACCACCCTCTTCGTGAGTTTTTACCAATGCTTTTAGAACAAAGGTAGAATTCTCAACATTGTTCAAGCATAGATTACTGTTAATAAAATAACATAGACTTGTTGAAAAGTTATTCACCGAATCATGATAATTTTGTATTATATTCATAACAAAAAGAGTTTAAACTTATAATATTAGTATAATTTCATCTTAGGTTATATTTTTGGTACATCAAACTCAATACCAGCTATAGGTCACGCCGTTCACTGTATAGATCAAAGAGAGCGCCTGTTCGGTTTGTCACTCTGTGCCTTCCAGGCCAGGACCAACAATGGTCAGTCACGACTTTAATCAGAAACCAATGGAAATTACCTGTCGGCCAGACGCCCGGAGATATATACATGATGAAATAACTCCGAGCATGCCTGAGTTAAGTGCAAGTTCGATGTGCGCACTGAAACTGATGAAATGACCTCGCTAATTCAAAATTATTTAGTAAGGTAAATATTCCAGGTCTAAAGAGTACTACACGAAACAAGAAAGCTCATTGGCTTTACGCTTTCATCAGACAAAAAAATAAATAAATAAACACGTATAAGACGTGTACATAAATAGGCAAACGGCTAACAATATTATGGAATGACCTCGCTACTATAACTACAGCAGATAGTGAACTCTAACAATAAGTGTTATAGACACTCTTGGTTCGCGAAACTTTGAAACGTGAAAAACAAGTTGGTTTTTTTTCATTGAACTGGAAACAGCAAGATTTGTGTTCAAGCCGTAGCTTTTTCTATACGTGCAGCACATGTAACTTATTGTCTTTGGCCATTTCTAATTTAATTTATTCAATACTATGAAAGTAATATCACTACTGATTGTGCAGTGGCAGCCTCTACAACCTGTATATAATTATGTATTCTTTGTTTTTGAGGTTGTTGGTGTAATGCTTACTTCAGCAACAGTGTGGGCCCTCGCACCAACCCACATCATCCACACACACACACACACACACGAGCGCGCGCTCATTCAGAACCGAAGCATTGGCATTATCGTCCAGAAAATAAATGATTACCGTCACAAGGCTGTTCTGTTGACGCACCTTTCGCGAGTGTTTAGGTTAGCTAGACAAAGTAGATTTCACTATGCCCTTCATATATTGCATATTGGTAACCAAAACTCCACCTCAAAGATGGCTGCCTGCTCTACACTCTGGCGGCCTAGCTCATTTTGCTGTTGCAGCACTTGCCTTACTTTCGGTACTTATCCACGCTTTCAATCAGTCAAGAAAGCGGAAAGTAAGTAGGTAGAGAGGTGGAATATAAATCATTTGTACATAAACGAATAGATGGATATGCAGTTATCTATTAATTAATACAAAAATTAACAGGTAGGTAGATTGGCTCGTGGGTATATAGATAGTCCTGTTGATAATATATAAAAAAGATAGATCTTATAGAGATAGGTATACCGATAGATTGGCAGGTAGTTTGGTTAAGAATAGATTTAAAAAAAAAAGATATATTTGAAGGTAGTTTGGTTTAGAATAGATAAAAAGACAGATGAAGAAATAGATGTGCAGATAGATTGGTAGGTAGTTTCGTTTAGAATGGATAAAAAGATAGTCCTAGAGATAAATATGCAGATAGGTCGGTAGGCATGTAGATTGGAAGGTTAAAGGGCAGATAAAGAGTAAGGATGGCTGTTTGCTCGGTAAGACGATAGGTCGGCAAATAGGTAGGAAGTAGATAGGTTGCTAGAGAGAAAGGAAATGAAGTGTGGGATTAAAGATTAGAAACTCAATGCCTAAGGTAGATTTAAAAAAAAAACAGCGTTAGAGCCAGAGAAAGGCGAGAAAGAGGGACACAGAGAGAGAGAGACAGACAGACAGACAGGCAGGCAGAGATGCTATCGACTCTGAGACCTGTTTTACCTTCTAAAATCTTTTTCCCCTTCCGTTATACAAGTTATCGAGAGATGTAAATTTTGTGTTAAGACCACAAAATATGCTGTGAACACGGATTTGTGAGGATTGCACTTTCTTGGATCGCACAGAGAAGAGTTGGAAGTCTAAACTGTCGTACATCCGCGTGCCCTTTCGGGTGTTTGTTTTTATGATCGCTTGAAAGTCAAAGGGGCTCAAAAATGTTATATCTAGCCTTTGGTGTTGTTGAAATGATGTGCGTTCTTTCCTGGTGGTTTACGTAGCATTCTTGGCATACCGGTACACAGTCTCTCTGTCTGTCTGTCTGTCTGTCTGTCTGTCTCTCTCTCTCTCTCTCTCTCTCTCTCTCTTTCTTTCTTTCTCTCTTTCTCTCTCTCTCCCCCCTCTGTCTCTCTCTGTGCATCTGTTTGTAATCTCTCTGTTTCTGATGTCTTTCTGCGTCTATTATTTATTTGTATTAATATGTTTACACGTCATTCTGTACACAATTATTACTTATTCATGTTTCTCTGTTCATAAATACTCTTTTCTGTCGGCTTTTTGGACCTAAAAATAATACAATGTATGCGCTGCTACCATCTTCGATCTCTACCTGCTGTCTATCATTACGTCTTTCTTCACTAATGATCATCGATTGTAGAAGAAAATAAACCTATCCATTTTAATTACCATTATGTGAACGGGTTTGTTGTTTTGTTGTTTTTTTTTTTTTTTTTTTTTTTTTGCCCCGAATGAATTTTTGTCGGAATATTAATGCCGCCAACTCGACACAGATTAAAGATTAGGCCGCCGCCTATATTGCACTGTGCGTCCTTCGTTTCTGACGTCATAGCAGGTCTTATTTGCCTTTACTCAATCGCTTCCAGAGGCTCATCATGAGTGTTTTTAGTCTGTTTGTAGGGATGTACGCATGCGTTGGCCCGCCCACCCACAATGCACCATGGGTAGTCCTATGCAGTTTTGATAAGAAATTGCCCAAGAAGAACAGAAGATCTAGATCTAGATTGAGATCTAGCCTCCCTAAATTGTTTATAATGACGGTCTGCGGAGCTTGGAATTCCGCGGTGTTTCTTTCTTTCTTTTTCTTTTTTTTGCTCTTGCTAATGGTCTGACGGCGAGAGTATTTGAGTGCACACATGAGAATGTAGATTCGGGTTTCATGTCTCAAGAGTCTAAGTTATGTTGCATCTTATTTCGCAAGCTTTTGCGTTTACAATATATGCTCTAGTTCTTCCTCTATTTTTCATTCCTTATTTTGGCTCATTTCAGGTGCATAGAGTTATTGCAAAGGAAGGCCACAGTAATATAGGCCAAACCATCGAACCTTGAAAAATGCCACGTTCTATATCTAAATACAAGACTTGGATTAAGTCAGCATAATTATGGCATGCGCGTCCTGATGCCTTAACTAAAGACGTGACGAACATTCATAGGAAGGACACTTATGCAGTAGTTTTTTGGGTGTTTTTTTTTTCAAAAACATATTCATTAGTTTGGTCTGATGGTTTTTGCTAATCTATGTGAAATTGAGACACTGTAGTGCTGTTGTCTTGTTTGCTTGAGTTATATTCCTTTCTCTGCCGGACTGTATCTCTCTCTCTCTCTCTCTCTCTCTCTCTCTCTCTCACTCTCTCTTACCTTCTCTTTCTCTCCCTCACTCTCATAGTTTTAGCTTATCTCTTTTAGGGCTTCTTATACTTTCTAGGGCCGTCCAAGCAGCCAAAATGAACGAGGTCTTTATTGTCAGTAGTGTGCATTGGCTTCCAAACTCGGATCAGCAAATAGTAGAAGGTTACGTTAGTGGTAGCCGAGGGAGGAGGTTAGGGGTCGCCAGGAGTATGTCGCAATAGCCTGAGTTGCCGACGACATTTGCATCTTTCTCGTTGTATAATAAAAAGCCGCAAGTGCCAAGTAATGCCAGACATTTTTTTTGTTTTTGTATTCTTGTTTCAATCATTCTAAAGATATCCTTGCAGATCCTATCACTCTAGCCTTTCCGTTTGAGGAAAAACTGTGAGAAGTGGGTCACCATTATGTCAGCCCAGAGCCAAAACCCATTTTCTCATACTTTCAAAAAGATTAATTAATTAACGGCTCTACTGCAACAATGGTGATGTGCAAGAGGTCAAGGGGTAGAAAGCTCGCTGTGAGTTCTGCCGAACGGCCGGCTAGGGTTCGAAACATGTCCTTAGCGGCTGTACTTTTGCAGTCAGTCGTTGACAATGATTCTCAAAGGAAACAATCAGTAGCTAAAGTTATAAAAATAAACCCGTGAACGGAGTGATTGACTGGCTTGTACGCTTAGATAGCACGAATACTCGGCGGGTGGTTGGACCTGTTCTAATTTCTAGAGCCCTCCCTTGATATGTTTCAAACAACGTAGGCATAGGGTGTACACGAAATAAGAGACATGGATTCCATTTTTCAGTTATTTTCCGTTGTTTTTCTTCTTGTTTTTGAAGCATGAGAAACTACAGGAACATACAAATTTGATCAAAACTGATTCCATCAACAAAGACAAACCAGAGCCCCTAAATGACGTGTTTCGGTTAAGTTCATTTGAGCGTGAACATAGCGTTAAGGTTTCAGTTTCTTTCAGAACATTTGAGAATGAGAGGTATCCTTGTAGAGAGCTTGATGTCTCTTGCCGCTTTCCGCCAAAACGTCATCGTTCAAATCAAGGCATCTCAACAACGCTGATAGTTAAGTAGGGCTATGTCTAGCTACTCATTTCATGTTATTATGATTGCTAAACGAGTTATTTGATTTGGTTCGCTAATTTCTCCAGATCTCTGATAACTGCCGAATCAAGTTCAAGCGCAAGAACCGCCGTAAGTGCAGCAGCCGCAATATGGCGGTGCCCACCGGAAGTTATGCTGCTAAGGAGGTCAAGGACACCGGAAAGAGTCGGCTGCTGAGGTGGGCGGAGCAGACGTTCGGCGCCGTCACGTCGTTCAGTGTGGTGGAAGGCCGCGCTGTGCAGTTCTACTCTGGCCGAGGTAACCAAATCTAAACATAAAAGAGTAGAACAATTTGTTGTTTTTTTTCTGTTAGGGGGAAAGCTTAGAGCTAGAGATGTCCTTCTGAGACCAGCCATGTTCGTCAAAAATGTATCAATTTTTTTTTACAATTATTGAACTAATCAGACAAACTTGTCATAAACCGTTAAATTTAATTTGTGTTTGTTTTAACGGTTTTTGTCTCAAGTGTGCGTACGTTTATCAATAAATACCGTAACATAAGATGTAGGACACCTGAAACTTAAAATTAGAGATCCTCAATATATTGACTTGGAAGTCCATGTTCTGTAATACATGTGCCTATGGTATAAGTGAATATTATGCTCAAGAATTTTTCTTTTATTAGGTTTTGGCACAATATGTTGAGTTGTAAAAGTCGTTTAATTTAAAGAAATTTGTCTCAATACATATAGTCCTCTCCTTAGGTGTCCAGTGTCTAGGTGTCATAATGAATTCTTGTAGTGATTATTTGGGTGGAAATCCTATTCTCTAATAAAGAGTAGAAAAGCTTGTCTTGAGCTTTTTAGAACAGAGCCAATATCATTTCTTTTGGTCGTTTTTCTTCTATCATCTATCTATCTCTCTCTCCCTGCTCAGACTCCAGTGCAGG
The DNA here is from genome assembly GCA_019649035.1 of Elysia marginata. Taxonomy (NCBI): domain Eukaryota; kingdom Metazoa; phylum Mollusca; class Gastropoda; family Plakobranchidae; genus Elysia; species Elysia marginata. Next base: position 16,815 of record BMAT01006261.1, read on the forward strand.
CTCCAGTTGCGATGCCACAAGCCTTCAGACCAGTCAGCGAGCCTTTACCCACCGAGAAGTTCGGGTACCACTTGTTGGGTGTCACTCTGAGGATATGGGCAGGATTTTCACAGTGTAAGTTGTACTACACTAACATGGCTAGACCTTTATACATAGTGTTGTAAAATGGCTGTATCAAAGTTTTCTCTTTTTGCTACATTGGTTAATTAATTCCCTCAAATTGTTTTATCCGTGAGTTAGCATGTTAGTGTTACTTAAAAATATTTTTAATTTCGTGTCCGTAAAAAAAGCCCAAAAGTCTAGTTTTAAGCAAGCAAACTAATATTAATGTTTATAACTTTCTCAAGCTATTATCTCTCTCCTTCGCTAGGTCTTTGCAATAGTATAGCCTCCCTCTCTTTTTCTTGCTCTCTCTCTCTCTCTCTCTCTCTCTCTCTCTCTCTCTCTCTCTCTCTCTCTCCCCCCCCCTTTCTTTCTCTCTCATATTGCTTGAGTATGGAGTTCATTCCATGTACATCCTCTAGTTCTGGTGGAATAATCATAATGTGCTACCATGCCGGCGCTACCCTGTTTTGTCTGCACAGTTTGCCAATTGCATGAGCTACAAGAAATTATCGGCGTCACAAGGAAAAGGAAAGCTAGTAGCATCATTGACACCATTATGACTGACTTTCTAATCCCTGATCAAGTTGCAAGCCATCAACAGAGATTTTCCAACATTCCTCTCCCAATGTTATCTTCCATATATTTTTTCAGTGCTGTCACTCTTTACTACGTACCACTCTCTTTTTTTATTTTTTCCCTGGTATTTTATGAACTGAATCTTAGCAAAGATGAACTTTGAATCCTCAGACGGTCTTTCATCATTGAGCTGCTGGACCGGCCACCCCCGTCCCCAGGCATCGACGGTCTGGACGTCGACATCGAGGCGTACAAAGAGCCTAACCACAACACAATGTCCAGCTCAGGCCAGCCTGCTGTGGTAGGCCGAGGACCGCTGCTCCGGGAGCTTGCGTCCACTAAGAGAACTGGTGCTGGCAAGGAGGTGGAGTTTGACCTGGTTATCAAGACGCCCTCTAATCTCAAGTGGAAGCTTCACTCCAGGTCCATCTCCCGCAAGATCAACATTGTGGTGAGTTTCACTGTGTGTCTGTGTTTGATATTTAGCGATGCAAGTTTTTACTTTATACTTTAGCAGGAAATTCCCATTTTTTTCTTATATGAATCTTCATCTTTCTTGAGTAAAAAAAAAATTGAAAATCTAATATGGACTTGTTAACAAGATGATTGTACTGAAGAAAATCAAACAACTCTCAAGTAACGTTGACAGGAACTTATTACAAGTTAACTTTGTTAGTGATATATAAAAAAATCTTATACCAGTATCTGTTTTGTACCAGAGCCTGGTGGCATATTTCATAGAAGTCTTGAAAATTGTTTGGAGTTTTGTGTGTTCACTGCATGCACACTTGGGTATTCCTGTCTTTAATTTTTTTCTGTTGAAATGCCGGCCTACTTTAAACACAACGTCAAATTATCCTAAGTTTTGTTTCAATACTGGGGTTTTGTATGTAACATCTACAACTTCTACCTGCAGTTATAATTAATGTATGAAATTGCAAGCCTTCAACTAGCTATTTTGTGCTTTCCTTTGCTTTTGTTCTATTGTTTCAATGGCTGAAAATTCCTGTTAGGTAAGTGTCCCTTCATCGCTTGTTTCGATTTTGAAAGTCTTTAGACTTCCTTTGTCGATGTCGACTATAACCTTATAAAACTATCTTAAAATTATTTTTATTAATTAAGTAGGACTAGGAATTTTAATAATAGATAAAGTATCATATGTTCAAGCACTGTTGATCAGAGTGAGTTTAACGGTTTATTCTCTCTATCTTTCTACCTGCAACCAGTCCAACTCTCAGGACGTGAAGACAAACGGCATCAAGATCAGCGAGATCGGGTTCCGTGAAGAGGTCATCCAGGACACGGGACAAGACCTGGTCCAGTGGACCAACGACTTTGTGAGCACCACCTGGGTCTACGTCGGCGTGCGCGGGGCAAACACCTTCAAGCTGCATGTGCCCCCTAAAGGTGAGTGCCTGTATCTCTGTACACGGTACTTTTAGGGAAGGGCCAGGTGTATTGAGAATGAGATTAGAGAGCAAATTATTGTTCTTGAAGTCAATTGCTTGAAGGCAAGAGCGATAATTTTGTGCTCTATTCCCATTCCCAATCAGTGGGTGAGAGGTTATTCATGGTTAAATAACTGCAAACTGGGTGACTACCCAAATGTGGGTGTAGTGTTGTAAATGTGTCTGTCTGTATTCATGTGCTGCTAGCTAGGTGTTGCTGTGTGTGGTTTCATTTTCTGGTAGATAGTTTTTGACTTTCCAGATTAGTTTGGTGTTTTATAATGAAAAAAATAAAAAGTAAACAGAAAGGTATACTCTAATTAGGTATGATTAAATGGGCTTAACTTTCAACCGTCAAACTGAAATCTGTTCGTTTTCTGTCTGAGCCCAGGTATTCCGATATTGAGATAGTTAAGGCAAAGAAAAATGTTCGTTGAAGAGAACTTCTTGTAAGAGTGTTGACTTTTTATATATCATATCATACAGTGGAAGGGCGGGGGAGGGAAGTAATGTTTTACACAGGGTTTGATTTAGTTGTTACAACGATATCTTTTGTGGTATGATCATCAATGATGATTTTTTCCAAAAGTTTTTGTGTTTTCTGATGCATTTATGCTTATTATGAAAATTGACATGTAAAAACAATTCATTAAAGTATTTGGTATTTTCTTAACTCTTGTACTTGTAGTAATGAGATATGGTGAACATAATGGTGATCTCAAAAACTTGTTCACTTAACAGGTCACAAGATAGGCCGAGTTTCCAAGACTGGTTCAAGCCCCCTCGCACCATTCCCAGGCATCAAGACCGGCACAGGTCAGTCTGATAAGGGAGAGAGCGGCAGAGGCGTCAGTCGAGAGGTGACGCCAAGGGCGGGTTCCTGGGATGCTGTGGACAATGCCGACCAGCCGGCCTGGACTGGCGTTGGTGGCGGCAGCAGTGGTGGTCAAGGGGCTGGCCAAGGCACTAGTGGGGTGAGCGGTTCCTCTGTGGTCAGTGCCAGGTGTTACAACACCACCATGGAGGTCAAGCTGCTCAAGAGCTTTGTTGAGGTGAGAGCCTGACCGCTCAAGTTTAGTGGACATAACCATACTCTATTATATGAGATACAGTGAAACTTTTGTTTTAGTGGAAGGTTTAAATTAAAAATATAATGGAATTAGGATGAACCAGGCACACATTGATCAGGAGACTGATTCATTGGAAAGGCGCAGGCCTAGGCCTAAAATTGCCGTAACTAGTCTCAGGTTTTTTTTACTAGAGTAGTGGGTATTCATTTGTTTTCCAGGGTTTAAAATGTTTGAAAGCCTTATAAAAATGCTATGTTCAAATTATCCATGCATTGTAATGAAAAAATCTACCTCTGACTAATTATTACTGGTTTTTAGGCATTTGTATGACGTTGTGTAACTTTTAACTGAAAGAGGTAGAGCCAAAATATATGCCAAAACAAAATGAACTGTGATGTCCAAATAGTATACATTCCATGTGGTTTTTTTTGTGTGGCAGGATTTCATTGCTATTTCAAATGTGGCTTGGTGGTCCAGTTATATGCACTTAATTTTTTAAAACCAAATTAACCGTAAATCGTTGCTGAAATGAAGAGATTAGATAAACCAAAATATATTCAGCCAAACAAGAAAGCCGGGGGGAGGGGGGTGGTGGTGCCAAAACTACCTTTTTTTCTTCTAGAAATGACTGTGGCAATTTTTGTTGTCTACTTGAATTTTGGTCCGAAGTAATATATACAGTATTAATGACAATGCTTTGTTTACATCGATTTTATACTGCTGTGTTTCCTTGTCTAAATATTCTGTTTATTGCTACTTCGCCTCTCCCAGATTCACAAGCTTGACAAGGCTCGTATGTTCCTGGGCTTGCCTGAGTGTGGGATGACAGACGAGACGGAGACCAGCATCATCTTCAAGGTGCCTCTCTCTAAATGTGGAATCAATGCAAGGGAGATAACTACCAGCCACAAGCGTGTCCATAAAACTGATGTAAGTCTTGCCACTGAGCTGCTGATATCAAATATGTTTTGTGGCTTCAAATACAACTGCCCAGGTTCCCTATTTTTTCAATGCTTGCAGTATTCTTGGTATATTTTATTTAACTTCTTACCGCCTTTTCTTTGTCTTTTTCTGTTCCCTCATACCTCCCTTTATCTCGCTCTCAATCCACCTTAATTTTCTCTTCTCTATCTCTCTCAATGTCTCTCTCTCTCTCTGTCTATCTCTTTCTGTCTGTTTTTCTGTCTCTCTGTCTCTCTTTCGTTTTTCTTTATTCTCTTCTGTTGCTATCCTTCCACCGCTCCTTCTCCTTTGATTTCTACCTACCAATGTTTCTATACCTATTTGTTTATAAAATCTCCACATAATAAAGTTCCAGACTTTTTCTTCAACTAGGATAACTTTTTTTTAAAGTTTTGGCAACCAGAGCTTATCTTCTGCTTCTCCTTTTGGTTTGCTAGATCATTTTTTTTTGTTGAGCTGCTTGTTAACATTTCCTTCATTGTTTGTTTTTTTTCCCCTTGTGCCTGCGGACAGCTTGTGATTAAAACTCCACCTGGACTCCGATCTCAGCTGCTCATGGAAGAAGTTGGCAGTGGTTACATGAAGGCCGGAAACAGCGCAGGCGGTGATACTGGTAAAGGTTCTTTTTTATATGCAGAATGTTGAAATAATAGAGATGGAGTGACCAGGGCAAAATACCAAATATCCATCTGAAGTTTTTTGAAGAGAAAAAAATTGCCGCAATTTCTCATTTCCTAGTTTTTATAGGAGAAAAGAAAAGATTTTATAGAATTATCCACAGCTGTGACTCTTGTTTTACCTAAACAAAAAATTCAAAACAGAAAAAAAAACTACTAGATATAGGCCTACTTAGATTGATTTCAATGGAAAATCCTTCAAATTTACTTCCCGTGCAAAATATAAAGTTTACACTTGATAATGACAATTAATCATGCAAAAAAGAAAAAGACAGCCTTTTTTCATTCTGTGGAGTTGTGTGTAAAGAAGCTATTTTTTTCAAAAATGGTTTTAATCTTTTGTAATCTGTTGTGAGCTGAGATAGAATTCTTGTAGTTTATGTCCTTCTTTTGGAGGATTTTTTTTTGGTATCTAAGGGTCTAGAAGACACAAGAGATTGGATAACCATATCATTTTTTTTCACTATTTATAGCAAATGTATGGTCAAGTCGCCATAAGTGAAACACAGATAATTGGAACACTTGCGTAAATGGGACTAAATATTCAAATTAGACGTTTTATTTTACTTTTGTAATGAAAACCGGTATTGATAATTCAAGTTTTGATTAAAACAAGTTACATTTTGTTCCCCTTGGGCTTTTAACTATCCGAATTGTACTGAGTTACAAACCTTCCACAACCTTGATTGATGTCATCCCTCGCGCAGATCCAGAACTCGACAGTGAGGACGACATTGCCGAACCTGGGTCTGGTCTACAGGACCAGGACTTGGACGGCATGTATGACGACGAAGACTTTGATCCCCCTGATGACCTGCAGGACCACTGGCGCCACTCGGACCAGGATAACATCACCTTTAATGTGGAGTGTGATGAGGTAAAACACTTACAAAGTGAAGAGCAATTTCACGGGCAGTCAATCTTACATAAGACCGATAACATTGACTTAGCTTAAAAATCCAATCCTGTTCAAGTCCATATATACAATTGTCACCATAGACTAACTCGAAAGCTTCAAGTTAACTACGCAATGATGACATTAGCGACTAACCAACTAAAATGCCCTTAAGAGTTTACATGTTTTAGTCTAAAGAAGATTCATAGAAGGAAAGAATTTTTCAGAAAGGGGGAAAGGGTGCTAACCGTATTGAGACATAAAGTTTCAAAGAGTAATCAGGTATAAAAGTTAGATGTCTCGAATTTAAATTTGAAAGGAGTCAATTTCAAATTTAGAATTTTTCATCTTTTTATTTACTATTTTAATTCAACGATAAAGTGTTGTATCTTTTCAAAGAATTGGTATGGTTTCCAGAATTTGGCATTTTGTTAAGAATTCACTGGTCAATGTATCAGAGTTTTTTAATGTGAAAGCAGCGTCATCTATTTATACAGACTCAGCTGGGGTGGTTGCAAGGCAAACAATCTGTACGTCACTTTTAAATATTTTTGTTAACACTTTCGTGTCTAAAAAAATTTTTTTTTTCATTATAGGGCGTCAGTGCTTTCTCAGCATAGTGGAAAAAATGTTGTTTCCCATCCATGCCAACATCTTTCTCTCATCCGGGGTGGTAACACTTTTGTTTTGTCATTGCAGTATTTAGACCCAGCCTTGCCTACCAGAACCAAGATGAAAGGCTTTAAGCCGCCTCCGAAAGGAACTCTGACCAAGACAAAAGCCAAGTCGCCATACGCTCCTCATGTCTCTGTATTGGTTGCCGACAACAGCTGGCTTGAGAAGGCGATCCCTGCCGTGCCAGTAGAGATATCGCAGAAAAAACCTGTGTTCATCAGGGCCAAGCTGAAAAGTGAGTCCAGAAAAGTTGTGAACTTGGTACAATTTTTGTGGGATGAATTCCATCCCACAGCATTGTGCTTCCTTATCAATAATTAAAATAATAAAAATTTAATAAAAGTAATAATGATAAGTGTGATGATGATAATGATAATAACGGCAATAAGAACAAATTTTTTTTCACATTTAGCTCCCCTATCTCTGCCCGGGACAAACAATAAGCAGTATAGTATCTGCAGTATAAACCATATGGATAATACTGCATTTCGTTTGTCCATGGCAGATCTAAGCTGTGTAGATTTAGTGATTGGTTTATTGAATGCAATATTTTATGCAACATAAACTGTGATTTTATTTACAATGGTTAAATGAATGAACAAACACTTTCTATTTTATCAGGTATTATGGGATTGGGAAGAATAAAAGAGGTCTATTTTAAATTTTTACAACAAAAACTTTGAAGAAAGTTTAATTTTACTGTGTTGTAAATTGCAGATAAAGATGCAACTCTGCTAGTGGACTCTTGCTGGTTTTCTAAGTCAGAGAATCCATACAACCGGACTTCGCTGCCAACCTACTTCATCAAGCAAGGGTAGGTCTGACTTGAAACATACAATATGTGCTTTGGTAAATTAGAGGACCCTTCCAGCAGTTACGATGGCCGTTACTGCTTACCGTATGATATTGCCCTTCATCATAACAATAGTTTTTTACATTGGCCGTTGCTATATTGTGCTTACCGTATGATATTGCCCTTCATCACATAAAAGCATTTGAGTGATAACTCTGTTGGTAATGATTTGTTGCTAAACTCAAAACGAGTAAATGTCATATTTTATCTTCGTATGTCTTGTTTTATCTCAGCCTTGGCTTTTATGTGCAAATGTTTTCCATATAATATGAGAATATTCTTTTCTTTTACTTGCTGTTTACCTGCTCGCTAAATTTTTTAACCTGTTAAAGTTTTATCTCATATGCATAATTTATATTTTGTCCCTGCCTTGTTGCCTATATAAAAATTAAAATATTGAAAATTAAAATGACCCGATCCTATTTTTTCTCTTATCTTCTCTTGAGTATAAGATAAATCTCGAAATAATCAAATTTTTGTACCCACTTAAAATCTTTTCTTTCTTTACTTTTCACTCACTGGCTATACCCAGGTGCAACTTTGGCATCCGAGGTATGGAATGGATGGATGACCCGCCGGCAATGGGTGCTCAGAGCACCAACTTTAGGTCGAGCCAATTCCGACTAGACAGCTCCCTGCTGCAGCAGCTGTTACCTCAAGAGTCAGGTGTGGCCCAGTGGTTCCTTCACTGCGAGTACCGAGACTGCCAGCGCACAGACAGGTCAAAGGCTGTACAGGTCAGGGGTCACAGTGTGGTGTCTTGTGGGAGATGATGTAAATGGGGTTTTGTAAAATGGGTTAGTGCAGTTTATGAAATAAATTTTTCGTTTCCTCTTTTAAACTCTCTTCCTTCTATTTTTGTTCTGTCTCCTCTCTCTTTCTTTCTTCTTCTGTTTCACTCTTGACTCTCTCTCTCTCTAAATGACTGTCTCTCTGTTTCTGTGAGTCTGTATGTTTGTCTGTCTCTGTCAACCTATCTTTGTCTCTGTCTCTTCTGTCTGTCTCTCTCTCTTTCTCTTTCGCTTTGTCACCCTATCTGTCTTTCTTCTTTTTTATGTTTTTCTTTTACTGTTCTGTCCTCCCTCTGTCTGTCTTTCTCTCCTGTCTCTATCGCAGTCTCTCTCATTTCCTCCCTCCCTCTCTTCATCATCTCCTTCATCTATTTTTTCTCCTAAACCAACTCTCTCTATCTCCCCACAGTGTCCTGTATTACCTGAAGACAGGTGCAAACTTTACGAGAGCCGATCACCTTTGACTCACCAAACCTTCTTCTGGGGACCGCTGACAATGGGGCCGTTTGTTGTGAAGAGCAGTTCTCCAGGAAGTGGGTTAGGTATGTGGAAATTACCAGGTCCTGTTATTATTTTGTCCTGAACTTCAGAGACTTAGGAGAGGATAAATGAATCAAACATGATCTTGACCGTGGTTTGTACAATCTTGCAAAATTTAAAAACGTCAGATTTTAACTTTTCTATACAGTATGTGGTAGAAATGAAATAAAAAGAAATTAACAAAAGGGCTAACTGCAATATTCTGAGTAATTACCATTTTTTCACTGAGCACACACCAATTAAATTTATTTAACATTAGACAATCATATAGACATGGGTGTTTAAGCAAGTAAGGCTTCATATATTGTATGAAGAACTTTGATTATGTAATACAAGAAGTTGTTGTTGACATCCATCTCTCAGGCTCCCGACCCACCAGTAAGAACACACAGTGGTTTCTGAATGGCCGAAACTCTCTAGGCCAGGGCAAGGGGATCAGCGGCAGCAACAGGGGTGGCGTTGTTGTTGGTCGAGGTGCCGGGGGTGGGAAATCCACCCACGCTGTAGACCCTCACGACAGCCAGCAAGCAGCGCCCCCTCAGCAGCTCATCATCATGGAAGGCCTGGACCCTTTCCTGGCCGTGGGCATTGCCTTCGCAACCTTTGTCCTGGGTATTGTTCTCGTCGCGGCAATCTGGTGCATTCACACCCGCACAGGTGAACATCACTCGTCATCCTCATCACCACACCCTACCTCACCACCATCGCTTCGCTGTCTGTGTAAGTGCAGGGGAGGCAATCACTTGAATTTTAGTGTTAAAGTGTGTACAAGGGAGACAATCATTAACGGGTTTAGTGATAAACTTACATGGGATGCAATCACTTAGGTTAAGTAGTGTAGTGATGACAAGCACTTGGGTTTAGCATTACATGTTGTACAAAGTAGGCTATACAAACACTTGGGTTTAGTATTATATGTTGCACAAGGTAGACAAACACTTAATTTAGTATAACATGTACACAAAGTAGACAATTTAGTATAACATGTACACAAGGTAGACAATTTAGTATAACATGTACACAAGGTAGACAAACATTTGGGTTTAGTGTTATATGTTGTGCAGGTGAAGACAATGACTCGGGTTTAGTGTTACATTTTATACAGTAGACCCACTCTTGTTTAGTTTGATCATTTTTCCCCATGTTCATTATATCACAGTTTATCCCAATTTCTACTTTTAGGCTGTTGTTCAATTGCAAAAGTCAAATATGTATATATTTTTAAGCTGTTTAAACAAGTTAAAATTGTAAGGCAAGGGAAGCAAAAAAAAAAAGAGGATTGTTATTGTAAGTTCGATTGGATGAATTGTCTGCCTTATTGTAGTCGGATCTTATTTTGCGAGGGATAAAGCCAAGTGTGTTTACATCAATAATTTTAGGAAGAGTTTGGAATTTTTATCTTATAACAGTTTATTCAATGGCACAATAATCTAGACAGCTTTTGTAAATGATTCTATTGATTCATACATCAGAATGAGTAATGTTGGAGAAGATCGTACATTTATTTCCTGTGATACTTTAATGAGTTTTAGTAAGATATGTCTTTAAACGATAACTATTGGATAGTTTCTTTTAGAAATTTGCTTTATTTGATCGTGAACAATTGTCTCGCAAGGCCTAGTTTTGAGATATAGGCTTTCAAAGTTAAGTGGGTGGTCATAAGTCAATTTTTTAAATTTTAGATATTGACAGTAAAATCATTTCTAAACAGTTTTCAACACCTGATTTGTTTTGATGTTCATGTTTTATATGTTTAATTTTAATTAGTATGGTTGCTTAGGCCTCTACACATGTATAGCTGTCTAAACTTTAAGTGCAATTTTCTCCCATTTCTGAAATTTTACAAGCCCTAACCCTGTCGACTTCAAATGGTTATAACTTGATACAGAAGTACGATTGAGCTTTTCTTTTTGTTTTATTTGAAAGTAGAGAAAACAAGCTTTACTGTGATACCAATATTTGACTACCTTCCAAGACTCATTTGGACTGGTTGCAAGACAATTTAAGTCCAAGTTGCAATGTGAAAATTTTTCTCTTTTGTCTGTTTCAACTGTCCAACTTCACTTTTGGTTTGTTTGTTTCTTTACTTGTGTTATTTATTTTGATGCTTTACTGTCTTTCCTGACCATTAGGCCCTGTGAAATCGAGGACCGCTGGTCATGTGAGTGTAGAGGGCAGCGGCGACCTTACCCCAAACTCGTCCTCTCCAATGACAGCATGACCTTTCAAGGTGAAGGTCAAAGGAAGGTCAAGGTTAAGATCAGCGAGGATTGAAACAACATTGTAGCATTCTCTTTGAAAGCTGATGTTTGATTCAAAGAGGGAGATGACTTTGACTGAAATAAGCATTGCCCCCGGTGCTAGACAATTTGAAATTCAGAGCGAATAGTGTGGACGAGTAAAGAAACGAATTTTCTTTCGCCAAAAATTGCATACGTCAGGAGACATCAGTAGAAGCAGTAGCAACAACAGCAACTGAGGAGAGCAACAAAATAACAACAACTGAAAATGTTGTCTACAAAACTGACGCCATGTATTGAAAGAAAAAAGCTCAGAAAACTCACTCTTGAGTACACTTTTCTTAAAGAAAAAAAAAAGGAAACAGGAAAATATGCCCTTTTTATCAGTGCGTCGAAAAATATTTTGCATTGAGAATGTTTTGAGCATTGGAGTATAATTTTTTAGACGGATTTCTGGTAAAAAAAAAAAGTCTCTTTCACTGGCCAGTTGTGATTATTGGTACTTGATTTCTGGGCATTTAGAATGTTGTTTTCCCAACAGGATTACTAGCTCCATCTTGTCCACAGGGATCTTGAAAAGCATGCTATGTTATAGTGATGCAGGATTCATTCATTCAATCTGTGCTATTATTATTATTGTTGTTATTGTTGTTATTATTACTATTGATGAATATTTTGTACTCTCAGTTAAGAATCAACGCTGTGACTATGACATCAACTTCCTACTTCCAGCGTTACAACTATGACTTTGAGAAAATGTGCTAGCATGTTCTCTCATATATTTTTTTTTTACTTTAATCAATTTTAAAATTACGCTGACATTATTGGGAATTAAATGTTGCAGTTAATCTTATCAAGAAAACTGCTACAGTGTAACATTTTCAAATGGAAATGTAGTAGATAGGAAAAAAAATTGTTTTAGGTTTAGTTTTCTTATATTTGTTTAAAAGGGAAAAATTTGATGCAGTAAAAGAAAAAAACAACAATCTAACGAATTTAGGCTACTGTGACCATATTGGTTGCGTCGTGTACTCTACTTTCAACATTTTCAGTGATGTAGCAGTTGAAATAGTTGATGTACACTGAATTCTTATAAAATAATTAAGGAGGGCCATTTTTAAAAGTCACTATTTTCTCTTCAGATTTTTTTTTTACTTTATAGTTTCAGTAATCAAATCATTTGAATTAAAAATCTAATGCTGAAGTGGAATGTAGGTCAGTGAAAGAAAAAAACCTGACTTGTACTAGAATCTAGGTCAGCCATGGAAAATGCCTGACTCTGCACAGAAGTCCTAGTCAGTCGAAGGAAAACCCTTAAACTCCAACTGCTTCTAAATCTAGGTCAATCAAGGAACATGCCTGGCTCTACATAGGATTCCAGGTCAGATGTAAGGGGAACCTGACCCCTTTATAGAAATCTAGGTCATTTTAATTTTTTTGTCGATTTCTCTCTCTGTTTTTAATCTTGGCAGCTGACAGCCTCTTTTGTTGTATATGCTGGTTTTACTTTTTTTTTAAACTCTTCCTGATTTTGTTTTCTTCTCTTTGTTTCTTGATGAAAGCAGCTAAGAGTAGCCTTGATATTGCAGTTTTCACAAACCGCCTTGCCTAAGAAATCTTGAGGTAGCTGTTTCTAAATTGAGACGTTTTGCAGCTGTTATGTAATGTCAATTGGAAACCTTTTTTCGTCTTCATATTTCATCGTAGAATGCAGTCATATCAAGTCTCACAAGTTTTGAAATTTGCATCGAGATAAATAGTATCAGTTTTAGAAGTTTAGAACACATAGTGATATTGCTGGAGTAAAACCGATTGTTTTTTTTGTTCTTTGACTTTTATACAGTTACAGCCTGTGAAACAGTTTTATACTTTTATTCAATTTTCCTTGTTTCACTTTGCTGCTTTGAAGGAGCTTACCGAGAAAACCCAGTCAACAAAAAAAAGACAGACCACCATATTTTTTGTTGCAGGGATGTGCTACTTTGAAAAATTATATTTGGTTTTCAGGGTGAAGAATTTAGTCTGTCATCTTTATGGTTATTTTTTTTTTTACACAACAGATGCATCTCTGGATGTGCGATGGTCTGATTGAGTTCGGTGAACGACTACGGGTATATAACAACACACAACAATAACACACACAAACTTCAGACCATCTGCACATTCATATCATCTGTTGTTGTTTATCTTAAGCTTGCCATGATAGTGCAAGTAGTTGGCTATAATAGGACAATAGGATCTTCCTGTTCGTTCTTCTTCAGCTATTGCATGCTGGGGGTTGCCGTGGCAACTTTACTACACAGGTTCCTAGTTGAGTTAAAAGTTATCTGCTTTTCTGTGTTGTTTATGCTTTGATTTGGCCACAGGGTTTCGTTTCTCTATTTAACCCTCCTGGGACTGTTTCGTGGAAAAAAAAAATTAAAGAATATTCATGGACGTCTTGTCCGTGGACTGATTTGTAGAGAAACTTAGATTGAAGCTTTGACGTGCTATTGGTCATCTTCAACTGTTTGTCTATGTGACACAATTAAAGTCTCGTTGAACTAGAGAAGCTCGGTGTGCTGTAGTGAAAGAGACGCCATTCTTGTTTTTTCTAATGACTCATTGCTGACATGTTGATCCGCGTTTTAGTTAACAATTTTGGTTTTGGCATGCTAGCTTGTACAGAAACCAAGCTGTAAAATTCTTGGTTTGCACTAGGCCAAAAAAAAAAGAAAGAAAAAGTTGCGGGAGCAAGCAGCTGGTCAGAGTGAATAAAAAAAGTTCACAATCAAGAGACAATTTTTTCTTTTAAAACTTTGCTGCTTAAAAGGAGTCCGTTTTGAAATAA
>BMAT01006261.1:40198-54624 GCA_019649035.1 Elysia marginata
CTCAAGCTTACCAGTCCATCAGTAATAAGATACTCAAACTTACCAGTGCCCAGCAGTAATAAGATTCTCAAGATTTCCAGTGCCCAGCAGTAATAAGATACTCAAGCTTACCAGTGCCGAAATAAAAACATATTTCTTGTTCGTTTTACATCTTACAAGTAGATTATGAGTAAACAACAAGGTTTAATACAATAAAGAGACAAAATAGTAAACATGCCTAAAAGTGGTAAAAAAAAGGCGCTTTTGCGCGGAGACCTTGCTAAGTTTGCGTAAAGAAATTCAAATCGTCAGATTTTAAATCCAAAGTCCTTTGAACTGCAGAGAATTCGCCCCTGCACCGGCACGGCCTGTCTAGTTTCAAAGACCACCAGGTGCATGCGACGCACTGCACTGCACGCTTAATGCTCAGTTGATTGGCAATCAGGTTCCGAGGCCAACAGATTTCTGCAACATTAACAAAATCCTAGCAAGGAGACGAGTTGCAGCAATTATTGCTACGTGTGTGGCCAGTTTAATTTTTACCCTCCGCATCTATTCCTCCTTTTATAGATCGAACACTTTTTCTCTCTATTGGCTATCCCCTCTTCTGTGTCTTTCTCTTTCGGCCCCTGCATCACTAACTTGCCGTTTTCTCTGATTCGTTTTACTGTCCCGTTCATTGTCTTCCTATAATTCTTCAAATCAATCCCTTACATACACACTGATAATAAAGAAAACCCCACAGAGATAATCGTTTTTTTAAGTTTTCCATAAGGACCTAAGTCTTAACATGAAAAAAAAAACCAAAAGATAAAACTTTCTGTGAAAAGGTTAAGCATTCATTTTTCAAACCTTGATAACATTTATGTGTACTTTGAGCATCTGCCAACATTAATCATTTCTTTCTTCACCTCCCAGATAGTAACAGCATTTCAACATGGCTGAACACCTCTATGTTCTCTTTTATGTACTACGTGGTTGCAATATAGATTCGGAAAGAACTCAAATGCTAACTTTATGTTGATAGGAAGGATAATCCATCATTTCATCGTCATGCACCAGAATAGGATAATTTTGTGGCTTATTCTGAAAAATAATTTTTGAAAGAGTTTTCTTTATTTTTAAAATAAAAGCCTCGATAAGTAAGAGGTCAACGACGAGCTCCCGTCACTTAAACACACGCTCAGCCAGCCCAAGCACGCCGCCTCACAGTGCAGAGGCTATGATCTGATCTGTCTACACCCTTTATGCTCACACACAGTCGCAATCAACAAACGAGGCAAAGCAACTTTTGATTTCACAGTCTTTCTTTCCTTATTTATTAATTGTGACTTGTTTTCAATTTATGCTCGATAATATTTCTGTAAGACTACAGAGGGCTTAATCATACGTATCTGAGTGAAACAGGCCTTGCACCCATCCTACAGCCTGCATACTTCTCCTTACACAGTACTGAGACGGCACTCCTTTGAGTTCACAACGACATCATTCGCCAGGTGGATCACAGAAGGGCTGGGATGCTAGTGTTACTGGATCTCAGCGCTGCGTTTGACATCATTGACCAGGATTGTCTATTATATCGTCTGCAGAAACAGTTTGTCATTAAAGGTATAGCTCTGAAATGCCTGGCTTCCTATATGTCAGAGAGGTCCCAAGCTGTACAAATCAACCCATCAGCAGTTTCTTCATCAACTTGTCTACAGTTTGGCGTTCCCCAAGGGTCTGTACTCGGACCAGTTCTCTTCACGCTTTACACAGCCCCTCTAAGTGACATCATCAAGGCACATGGCATGGCATTTCATCTATACGCCGATGATACCATGCTTTATATCTTGACTAAACCAGGAGAAAAATTATCAACCATATCATCAATGCACACATGTTGTGAATCAGTTCGGGAAAGGATGAAGCAAAACAAACTGAATTTAAATGATTCAAAAACTGAAGTGATATGTTTTATGCAAAACATTTGGAAAAACAATTTGACTTAAGGACTCTCAAGATTGGTGAATCAGAAATTAATATAATCAATAATGGAGCAGTTAGAAACCTTGGTGCCTACATGAAATTAGACATGTCCATGACAACTCATATCAGAAAATAATCTTGCCAATCCATTCACTTTCACCTACGGAAAATTGGCAAAATAAGGAAATTCCTTGACAACGATACCTAAAAAATTCTTGTGCACAGTCTTATCACGAGCAAATTAGACTATTGTAACTCTTTACTTCTGGGTTTGTCAAAATTAATGAAACATTGAATTGATTGCAAAAATGCAGAACAAAGCAGCCAAAATAGTTACGAGAGCAAAAGCGCGAGACCATGTTCAACCAATTCTTCCTGAACTACAATAGCTGCCTGTCAAAGAACGTATTTGTTTCAGGATAACTATCACTGTACCGGTATTCAAATGCCTGAATGGTCAAGGCCTTCAGTACTTGAGTGAACTTATAAACTCCTACGTGCCAAATCGATCCCGACGCTTCATGAACGAGAACCTCATGGTTATTCCAACAACTAATCTGCAACTGGGAGAAAGAGCCTTCCCAGTGGGTGGCCCAATGATATGGGATAGTCTGGAAAGCCACGTCAGAAAGTCACCAACAATGGCTGCCTTTAAGAAATCTCTCAAGACAGAACTGTTTAAGAGATCCCTGAACGATTAAGAATCATTGAGCAAAACAAAAACTCTCCTTTTTTCTTGGGAACATTTTCTTTTTCATCATTCTCCAAAGTGCCTTAGAGCATGGGGGATTCCTCTGTGGATTTGCACGCTGTATAAGAGTTTTTAAGACATAATTTATTACAGATTACAGATCAAAAGCTGACTCTTTGAAAGGAGCTGCGGATAGAGAAAAGTGGCGGAAGTTGAAAAATTAAGGGCGCGCATTCAATTTAACTTGAAAAATGGATGACATTACAAGTCCATTAGGTAATATTAAGGGAAGACGCAACCCAAAAGAGCACGTTATTCTAAATTCAGGGTTTATATGGCCAAGTGGTTGTCTTGAACACATTTATCGAACATTTCGACGGCCTTACACGTTTTTAACACCAGTCATGCTGGTATGGATGGTTTCGACACTCATGTCATGTAGAACTGTTGTTAGTGATGAGAAATTAAGATGTTAGATAGATCAGATCCTTTTTGTCGTTCTCTCAAATCGTAATTTTTTTTGTGAGTGTGCATGCACTAAGCATGGCCTTTCTATCTAGCTGCCAATCAAATTGTCATAAAACTTGCTGTGTGCATTCCTTTACTTGTGGGCCTTTTGAAAAGGGATCACACAGTTTTATAATAAAAAAAATGAATGCCCAACCTTAATTTTTCAATTTGATTCACTTTTCTTCATCCCAAGCTCATTTCAAAGATATATTCTGAAAAATTTCTTGCAGCGATATTGATAAACCCCTCTGTAGTCTCATAGATATAATATTAAGCATAGATGTAAATTGAAAACAAACTGTATTGCATTTAAGCAAATAGCACACACACAAAATTGGAGAAAATTCATCCCTTAGGATTGAAAAAACATGAAATGCCGCACATTTTTTATGGGCCGCGATGTCAAAATTGTCCACATAACTGATGCTCAGAAACGTCTATGACATATTGATGCGTTCATCAAAATTAATGTGATTAAGATATAATATTAACTCGTAAAAACACGAAATTTTAGAATAAACCTAGCAAAAATATTGTTCTTTTGACAGCGTCCTGAATAATTATCACTATGAAGAAGAAAAATATGGTTATTTCTAATCTTCACCCCACAAGATGTCCGCAACAGGAAACATAAAATTTGAGGAGAGTGATCTTCGCGCATGCGCTCTGCTTGTCGGAGGTTCATCGATTAGAAATCAAAACATTTCCTCCTAGCAGTGGGCTTGTCTGCTGGGTGCGATGATGCTGTTGCTATCGTATTTGTCAGCATCAGTCAAATGTATTCTACAGTTCGCGTCTCCATTATCTTAGCCTACCTGTCATTCTGGACCTAGATCTAGATTTAGAGGCCTAGAGCTTATCTTACAAGAAGTGTGTTATTTTACTCTCTACCTTTGGCTTATTGTTTGAGTTCGTAGGCGGAGCACTTGCTTTCGAGTTAAGTGGCTTGTGCATCATTTTACAGAGTCTAGATATAGATTGCCGGCTTTATGATCTCGAAAGTTGATTTTTAACTAAATTAGATTTTCTTTACCCTAAACGTTTCAGAATATATTTAACAGCTGGATAATCGACACATATAGAGATCAAGATCTAGATCTAGATCTTCTAGATGCGGTGGATGGGAAGGTAAGTTGGACTCCTATAATTTGGTCAAATTTCTTACAAAGACAAGGGTACTTACTCTTTAACAACTGCAATCCCTAGAGACTTGGCTAGGCGGATGAAAATATATTGATATCGACTACGTGAAGGGATCGATACTGATATTTCCATCGACCTGGCAAAACCTCTAGAAACTAGCCATTCTATCCAATCTAGACATTCTATTTTTAGGGACCACAGTTGTTCAATTCAAGAGTGCCAAGGCAAGTAACAAGTATAAAATTCTTATCTTTAGATTTCTAGAATCTAGATCTAGATCTAGATTTAGATTGACCAGAATATAAATCTAGATTCTAGATTTTAAACGTTGGGAAAAGCCTGGCACTGTGGCAGTGATCCACTGACAAAACTGACAAAATGATGGGAATGTAATTTATGGCCTTGAGAATGATTTTAACACCAACCGACCAATTTCAAGAAAGCCCTGGTATAACTTTGTTGAAAAGTAGAACTAACGCTGGTCAACAGAGCACACATCAAGTTCAAGAAATTGAATGTATTTTAACTTGTGAAACTACATCTATATAAAAAATGTCTTCTAAGACTAGTAACTTAGACTAAGAAATTTAGTCTAAGAGTTTACAAGGATTCGTTCTTTTTTCTGTTCATTTTATAAAAGAGCAGCATTATCGAGCTGCAAGTGAATCAGAGTTGATTTTGAAAGTCACAATCTTTGGCTAGAAGTATGATAGAACAAGTCTTGACCTAGTACATCTTTGGGTAGTAGAATAGATCTAGCTTTTATATATTGGAAATATGCGTTGTTAGATAGATGTAATTGTTTTATCTGCTAAACTGTTCTATTATGTACAGGGGGGTACTTCTACTTGACTAGAAGCAGAACCTTATATTAATGTATCTAGATCCTTTTGCTTTGAAAAATCATAAAATGTCTTTATTCTCACAATTAAAAATTAACTTTAACTAAGTTGTTATTAATGTCAAGTAACCATAACTTATTAACATGATGCAGATGGTTCCTTTTTTAAAGGAAATTTAAATCTTTAAAAAAAAAAAATTAGAAAAACAGAAAACTAAGATTAATAATAGGGCAGATTTTCCCACAGGGGTACCCTTCATGCCAGTCCTATAAAACTTTAGAAGCTTTACTGTAGACTACAAATACTATCCTTCATTTCTTCAGTAGTGATTCATCATCAGACAGGACCCTTCCTTAAAATAGGACAGATCTTGTAATTATACAGAGGCGTTGGGGCAGTATTTTATCTTCCCTTTGGGGTGCCTTTCTTGGTTTTGAAAAATAACTCCTCAATATCCTTCATTTTGTCAGTTGTGTTTCATAATTTAAAATAAAACATTTTGCAGGCCAGGACCTTTTTATTTTTAAAAATTAGAGAGAATATGTCACTATTGAATTTAGGCTTAGCTAGGGTGCCACCCCTGTGAGGAAATCTTTGGTTGGTAGGGTGGCACCCCTGTCTAGACACATCCTTCCTTAAGAATAAGATGATATTTTTTGCGCCTTGCAATGGATTAATTAACAATCAACTTTAAAATTTAATTTTAAACTTGAACTTCAGTTAAAAAGAAAATATGTGTAAATTCATACTAAATTTTTCCGTTTTGGAAACTTAACTTTAGTGCTGTTGAATATACATTCTGAAAAGTATATAAATTTAGGCTTTTTTAGGCTTTCTAATTTTTAACAGGAACATTACTTTAAGGTATCGAATAAAAAGGGGAGTAGGAGTAAAAGAAGGAGGTGGACAAATCATCCTAAATTAATCACACAGGGATCATTTGGAGAGTACCGCTTCTGTGAAAATGCTCGCTGGCGCGGCATTCCCGGGCTGGTGCCATGGACCGAGAAGTTGTGTTGCCAGTAGACTTAATATTAATAAAAGTGGGGTTTGGAATAAGGGGTGGGTGGGGGGGGGGGCCCAAAACCCCAAAAATAAAAGGGGGGGCTATTGTTTGATACCTAAGTTAAAGTACGTTCAACCTTGCTTCCTAGTCCTAGTCCAATCATTTTGCTTTAAAAAATTCTTTTTCAAGAAGGAGTTGGATTTTCTCTTTAGTTTTATATAGCACACTCATAACCCCACTGCCTTGCTTTTACACGGAACTTAAAAAAAATAATTAAGTTTAATACAAGATGCTTCTCTTATTATTTGTTTGGCTAACCTAGGAGTAGGGTTGAAGCCTAAATTGAGAAGTCATTTATTATATTATAGCTTCCTTCAAATTAAACTAAGGCTCATTATTGACTGAATTGGGGCATAGATTTATAAATCTGTTTTCCTGGAACACATTGTGAGAAAAATAAAATAAAGTTTACCCCTTCCCCTCTCTCTAAACTAGACATCTCCTAGAGTACTACATGTCTATTGTAATTAACCTTTTGAATACTTTAACATTTTATCAATCTCTCATATATATCAGAGATTCTTGATGTGATTACGTAAAATCTTGTGTTTAAAGTTTTATTTTGTAGTAATTTAAAAAAAGTGCAACTTTTACAAAGTTTATTTTTTTATGACCTGACTCGACACTCTTATCTCCGATTGTTATCTTGACTCAGCTGATAAACTGTAAGTGCTGGCTCAGCATTTCTGGTGATTTCAGTGCTCTAGATTAGTGGACACATGAGAGGTTCGCTCAAAATGTGTCAACTTAAGGTTATGCTTGTTAGAGGTGAAAAAACTAAAACATGTAGTAAGTAGGCCCAGCAGGCCTGTTTATTTCGAGAATAAATAAATTGTTGTCTAGGTGTAAAACTGTTGTACAATACAGAATAGTCAAAAGAGAAACAATCCATTCTTGATGCTATTTTTGTTCCTCAGTCTTGTAATTGTGTATTGTATTGCATGTTCAACATTATCCTGATGAAAATGCAGCTAGGGAAATCTTTTTCTCTAGTTGGTTTTTCATTTTAAATGTAATTTTTTGCATCCAAGAAAAGGTTTTAGTATTCTGAAGGCTGAGATGAAAGGCATAATTGAATTACAGGCATATCTCTCTTTCTTTTCTCCTTCCTCTATTTCTCTCTCGCCACTCATACTCTCTCTCCATCTCCTGTTCTCTCTCTGTCGGCCACGCCCATCTCTCGACCTGTTTGTCTGTATTGTTGGACAAGAGCATTTTTTTCCTTCAGAAGTTATAAGCCTGGTCAATGTAAAATACTAGAAGCATTTTATTCAAAAGGACAATGTCGTGTGAAATACGCAATAAATGTCTCCCATCCCTCTATCTCTCCCTCTCTCTCTATGTCTCTCTCTCTGTCTCTCTCTCTCTCCTACGCTTCTCACAATCTTCTCACACTTACCTATGTAACCCAAGCAGACCCAGACTGTATCAGGTTTCCCTGCCAATCACAAGGTTTTGACCTTGTAATTTCACCCTCTTTTGACCTGACATTTTAGACATTTCCAGATTTGCAATTTATTTATCGGATTTGGTGTCAACTGTCACTTGGGCTATGCTTTTTATTTATTCAGCTCTCTAAAGGTAGTGTCAATTTCACCGTTTGGTGGACGATCAGTTGGTAACTACAAGTCTTCAGGAGGACTTAATGTTTGGTTATTGTAGATGTATATATTTATAACGGAAAATGGCCTCTGTAGAATAAGATATTCAAAACTCTAAACGGTGAATGCATTTCAGAATGTCAACCGTGGACATCGATAATATACTGTACAAAGTCATGCATAGATTGATTGAAGGATATTTTTACAAGCCCAATTCCACTTCAAAGGTGCTCTCAGGGCTTGGGTCCCAATGACAATTTACGGGCTGCCACCCAGAGACTAGCGGGGATACCATGACTTAGCCTCAGCCGGTCACATTATACTGACACCGACCCAACCAGTAGGGGCCCGGACTGTGCTCGGCTGTGTTTCGAACCCGCGACCTCTTGGCCACGGAGCGAAGCCACCACCAACTGAGCTATCTAGGCCCCCGTCATGCATAGAAAACACACATATACTGCTGTGCTTATAGATTTAAATAGAGCGAATGTTAAAGCGAGAACGTTTTTCACTTTCAGTAACTAAGCTTTTTACCATGAAAATAATTTTTAAAAATATTTACTAAGATTTCCTAGACCAGTTTCAAAACAGCGTTAAATCTAAAAAAAAAACTTTGAAAATAGTTATTGAAGATTTTTTACTTTTCATGAAATACATTAACAGTTGTAAATTTATCGTTTCAAAGGCTTCTAGGCCTATAGATATCTAGATATCTGAAGATTAAGATCGAATCATAAAAGTTCAACCTTTTCTTTTCATTTGAACTATAAAGCTGCTCACCGTAGTAAAGAATAATATGTCTTGCGTCCAGAGGGAATGAGTCTGAAATCGGAAATTAAGTTTCGTTTTGAGAAAACTCCCATTAAAGATCTATTTTTTGTCGTATTTTTGCCTTTATTTTAAAGTAACAACAGTGTTAACACCTTTACACCAAATAATAGTAAATTTCTGAAAGCTCCAACGTTTATAAGCTTAGAAAAAATGTTTCGTTCAAAACAGCCAATTCTTTAAAGTTGAAAATTGCAATATATACGACTCATTCACCGTGGATTCGAGCCATAATTATGTGAACTTCTGTAGTACATACAAAGCACAAAGACAGTGAACTATGTAGGGCCGAGTGTAAATCATGCCCTTAGTACATTTTTTTTTTTTGTATTTTGATTTTCTTCTACTTTGGTCTCCCAGTTGAAGAGCTCTGCTTTATCTACCTACTTT
Organism: Elysia marginata; assembly: GCA_019649035.1. Lineage (NCBI taxonomy): Eukaryota > Metazoa > Mollusca > Gastropoda > Plakobranchidae > Elysia > Elysia marginata. Next base: position 49,217 of record BMAT01006261.1, read on the forward strand.
GGATAGGAAAAAATGTGTGGCGGGTGTGATTAGGTTAGAGACTGGGGAGTAGAATGAAACGAGTAGTGTATAGGGGGGAGGATGAAGATAAATAGAACTCACCGAAGCGCAATTCCTTCCCTCAGTTACTCACGCTTGAATGTCAGGTACTGCACGTGTGGGAAAAAGTAATCTTTCTGGTGGGTTTGTGTGTGCACGTGTGGTGTGTGTGGCCAAGGTAAATACATTTTGGGGTTGGAAGGTTTTAAAGTAGGGATATATAGGTCATTCTGGGAAAATAAAATTGTTCCTTTGTCTTAGGGGTCGAAGTCGAAGTCTAAAGCCGAACAGCCAAACCAAAACAATTTTTTTCTTAGCCCTTTTATTTAGCATTGTTTAGTAGGAAGGCGGGTCTGCTTGCGATTGGCTGTTCTTCAGGTGTACAATTTTGATCAAACTGACTCAAAAAATCAAATCAGATCATAATACTTAAGTTATGCAATTACCAATTAACATTTCTAGATTTTAGGCTGTTCGGCTTTCTATTCAGATCGCGGAGGCATTTATGCTCATTTGTATGTCTCTGTAATAAAGACTAATATATTAACTGTTTTTGGATTATATTGCTCAGATGTATTTTGTTGCAGTACTTATCCCTGGTTTCTCGCTTACGGTGACAAAGTAAAAACCAAGTCAATAAAAACTTGTTACAAAAAATAACATCAGGATGCGAAAGTTCGCTAGGACGTCCGCTTGAACAGTTTGTTATGTTTTACCAGGGTTAGGCTATCTTTGCCAGACTTGTTTATTAAATAAATGTTAATGTTTAATGCGACGTGACAAGGCATGGCCTTCTAGATTAGTTTTATATTAAAAGGGACAAAGGGAAAACTCATCGAATATTAATAAGTGTCTCGCCCGTATGCTTAAGATTGACGTGTTATGCTCCCCACTATCTCGTTTTTTTGTCGTTGTTGTTGTTGTTGTTCAGTTTGCATTACACGTGACCAACCAAGCCGAGCCAAGCAAAATGAAAACAAACTGTATTGGTATTATAGTAGTATTATTTAGCTATAAACATCTTGTTTGACTTCACTTTTAAGAAAACGAAGATTACTGAAGAATTGACAATGCCCTACAATGCTGCGAATCAAAGGACGTCGATATGCGTACTCTCGCCCTTTACAAGAGGATTAGTATACCTGAGGATAAATCGTGAATCAAGATCGCGACGTCTGTTTTATTTCCGTTCAAACAACCCCTCCTACCTTTTTATCGCGTCTAGATCTTTATAAAAATAATCTGGCCGCCTTTGTTGGTGTGAGGCCAGACTGAGATCGCAAGGAGATGTACCAGTAATCATAGGTTTCTTTTTGCACTCACCTTTTTGTTTTGTTGGCCACAGTCAGCTGACTTGGGCTTACCGAGATTTTATTCTTGAGTGTATTTTATTAGGGAAGAGGGGGGGGGGGATGTTTAGTTTAAAAAAAAATGATGAAAGAAGGAAACCTAGGTCTCGCCAGGTGGTTTTTTTCTTAATGTAAACCAGACTGCTACTGCTTTTTTAAATAATCAAATCGAGGACGGTTGTATTATGTGTGTGAGATGGTGTGTGTGTGTGTGTGTGTGGGGGGGGGATGTCTTAGCAGCCTTTTAAAGGAGCAAACCATTTTTAATTGCAAAGATCAAATCCTTAATTGCGGGGTCTTGACTTGAGGCCAAAATCACCGACATCATAAGTTTCGAAACGTAATTGTATTATGAACCGAGTAAAAAACTTACATGACACGATATGAAATTAAACAAAAGCAGGCAGGAACGTTTAGATGATGTTTTTTTTCTTTCTGTTTACACCTAGTTTATGCATTTCTTTAATGTTATGTAAACGGTTTTACTGTTTGGTTTACGAAGCAGACCCCTAGGGCTAACAACAGCGCTGGCGTCAGTCGCGGCCACGGGAAAATCCGATGGCCTTGGAGTACAGATACCACTGTCATTAATTCATGACCACAGAGCGTTATAGGTGAATGCGTAGTAAGATTTTGACGATTCTAAGCCTAAGACAGGTATCTAAATCTTTCAGATTTAAGCTGGTCTCAGCTTTTACCCCCTCAAATTGGAGATTTCAGCTCAGTATTTTTTGCGCAGTTTCATTTTGTAAAAAGATCAATCGAACCGTACACATCTGCTTCCAAGTAACCGTTGCAGTGCTAAACTTAATTAAGATTACAACTCTTGCTCCTGCAAGCCTTTTAGAGAATTGTCCTTGTCTATATTTTTTTTACTCTTTAATTCTATTAATTCCAAAGCACTAAGAGTCTCATATCGTGTTCAGTTGTTTTTTTTTTCGTCACTTATGTACAATCATACTATGATTGTATATACTATGCTTTGCTTTGCTCTTTGCTTTAAAAATGAGTACGTGGTGGGTACTTCACATTGTGTAGAGACAACACTAAAACCTTCCTGCTATTTCTCATAGGTCTTCATTAAGACAACTGCGCCGCCATACCACCAATTCACAGGTTTATAATTTTGTAAATTTATCGCTTTAACTGCAGAAAAGGAATTTTTTTAATATAGCGCGTAATATATTTAAGGCTCTAATCTAAGCGCTTTACATGGGTTCCTCGACACGCCATTACCTAGTAAATTACCTTCTGACCTCACAGAGGAGCAGCATTTTCATCCGTTTTCTTCAGCACACTGACAAGACCTTTACTGCCGATGGATACTTATTAACCCCTGAGTGCTACGAAGATGTGGAAATAAGGACGAAGTGTCGATTTGCCGAACAAGGGTTCGAACCCCGGACCTATTGGTCCCAAATACCGGGTATCTACCCATAGGCCACGACGCCAAACAGCTACACTTAGATGTGATGGTGTGTGTGTGTGTGTGATGTGTTTTGGAGGATGGGATGGGAGGGAGTAACAGTAGTATTTGTACTTATTGACTCATGACGTAATTTTTGGCTCTGTTTCATGATAGTCAAAAGCTATGCGTCATAACTGCGTTTTCCCCAATCGGGTAATGACCGGAATGTTCGCCTTGTGACTGGGCGTGACGCAGAAGGTACAGGTAGTTACAGTTTGTATAAGTGCGCATCAGGCCATAACGCCCTAAGTGCTAATATTCGGCATTGTTTGCTCACTGCGCATCCAGTATCCTTCCTTTCATTTTGTGATGTTTTATGAGACGTCATGTTAACTGAAAAGAATAGACGACACAATCTGTCTGTACATCTTCCAGTCACTGGTATGATTTCATCTATGATCCTACGTTGTAACCACTCACCAGTTATGTTACTTTACTTACTGGGTCAACTGTCGCTCCCTGTCTGTGAGTTAGTTTAATTGATGCATGCGTCCCAATCGGTAATTTCCAGTGAGGTCACTCCATGTGTCGCAGATGTGGTGCGTGAAAAAAACTAGGGAAGCCCCCGACTTATGCTAATGGCCTTATTGTACAGCCTAAGTGAATTATGTTGTTTGAATTGTGTAGTTTATACACGCCCCCAACAAGTTTGTACTCCACAATATATTTTTGTTTTTTTTCATGATGCGTAGTAATAATGTGATTTATATAGGTCTATAAACTTATCACTTAGTAATGTCAGAAAGTTCAGATGCTATTGTTAAATTCCCTTTAGAAAAGTGTAGAAATTTAGATGACTACAAACAAAATACAAAATAAGACAGTCACATTGCATGGAGTACCTTTTTAAGATATTGACACAGACCAGATTTTTCGGAACATAATAAACTGATAGGCATTCAATACCTCGCTATATGGGTGAAGACATGGTCCAAATGAAATGAAGGGCTCAATTGAAAAACTGGTCATATCACATATTTAAAGTTGTCCGAAATTGCAATTTGATGACTCATTGTGAAGAATTTTTTAATAAATTCCTGTTTCAAAACAGGGTCGGGGAGGAGGGGGGGGTTAATATGCGCAGTTTTTAATACAACATAATTAGGCATGAATAAAGAAGCCTTGTATCATTATTAGCTCTATGGCCAGTATTCGAAATGGATATTACCAGTTTATCCTTTGACCCCTTCCACCAATGTCCTGTATTATCACACGGTGTCGCTGCTTGTCCCTTTTTTAAAGCTGGTAAATGTCTTATTTTTCGCGCTTTACTTTAAGAAAATAATTATATTTAACAAGGTCAGCAAAAACCTGTTTTGCTTAGAAGCAGTAACAAAGTCACACAGGTCGCGTCCTTGTAGAGTTGTAATTTTAATGATGCTTGTGTTGTTTCGCAAAATTCTTGACACCATCTTCCAAGGCTGCCAATTGTGGGCATTTTGTTTAGTGTAAAGTACTGTTGGGGGTTTCAGGCTAAGTCTTAAAATAAGCGCAGATAGGCATAAAATTAGTATAGTTGACACTGTCCCTTAGCTTGTGTATCGGCCTAGTAGCCAAAACAATGCTTTTTAAGTGTTTTCTTCCAAAGAGCTCCGTAACCAAGACCGGGAAATGTCTCGCACGTTTTACAATATTTGGAAGTTTATTAGGGTCAAATAGGACAAAGGGACTGGAGCGAGGACAAAACTTTTTTTTCTTTCTTTTCATTACAAAGCTTATTTTGACCTAAGTCTACGTCGTTGAGAAAATGTTTTGGTAGATGAAGATGTAGATAGGCTAGGCCGGTTATGTTAACTAGACTAGCTCCGAAGAGGTACGGTTGGCAGTGAAGGTTTTCTTAGCGTGTTTTTACGTTATGCATATTGGCCACGCTCCAACTAGGCCTGTGGAAAATGGGACAGAGAGAGAGAAAGAGAGAGACAGACAGACAGAGAGAGAGATTGAGAGAGGGAGAAATATCTCACCCAACATGATTAATTAAGTTGACGAAGGAGTAGGGAGGGTTGAAGGCAGATTAAAAAGAAACTTACTCTATATTTTAACATTGAGAAGAGAGCAAGAGACGGGTGTTATGTATTAATAGTCTCTGCTTTACACATTGGCTGTGGTTATAAAAGATCAATTATCGTTTGTGTAGTTTGATGACTCGTACCCGTTCTTGTTGCCTGGGCGTAAAATTAGCTAAACGATGGTAATGTTAGTGTCAACATATTGTGATGTTAAAAATTTAGATATGTACCAGATGTACAAGTACACCGTTCCCCACATATCTATCCAACTATTTGTCTATCTATCTTCCTGTCTATCTATCTATCTGTCTGTCTGTCTATCTATCTATCTGTCTGTCTATCTATCTATCTATTTATCTATCTATGTATCTATCTATCTATCTATCTTTCTATCTACTTACGTAAGAATCTAGTATATGTACAATAAAAGAAAATGCTCTATATTTCTTTCAATTATGGAGCTGGAATATAGAAGAAAGTGCTCAACACTAAATCTAGATTCTACACATAATATCTCCTTAATATATCTATCTCATATCCTCA
>BMAT01006261.1:105160-126823 GCA_019649035.1 Elysia marginata
CACCTCCTGATGAGATCTATCGTTAGCTAGATTCCCACAGAAACTTTTAGGAAATTCTTATTTTTGTATCACGTAAATAGAACTGTTTTGATCTAGACCAGTTTTCTATCAATCTATATTAGCAGGTTTTTTGTTGTTTTTTCTTTAATCCCATTCTCTGTCGCCATCTAGCTCCCTGTATAACAATCTATCCCCTGGATCTTCATCTACTTGTCTCACCCTATAGATTAGTGTTAGCTTGAGCCCGTTTTAACTTTTGTGAGATTCCTATGTAAAACTCTTTTGTGGCGTTAACTGTGAAAATTAAGAAAAAAAACGATTAAGGTGTTGATGTAGATCTACGCCAAGAAGTTTCACAGCTCAGCAAAGTGTCTAGACGTAATCCCTGGCAGGGAATCCGAATCTAGGACCTTGGTCTGGAATCGAGACTAGGGGGTGACGCACGGGTCAGCATGTACGGATCACGGGGTCATTGGGGTCGCTTGGCAGTCTATCGGACGTGGTCTGAACAGAGAGAGAGAGGGAGAGAGAGCTAGGGAATAATGGATATCACATAATACAAGTTTTAAGCAAACACTTTAAAGTCAGTATTATTTTGTCACGCAAGGTGTGTTGTTTTTCCTGTCTTGTGTTGGGTAAAGCTGTTGAGTTCGTTTAGATGTTACCAAGGACTCTACACGACACCAGCCTGGCCTATATACCGGTCAAGTCAGAGTTCAAATCCAGGATTACCAGCAGTTCTGATCCAAAAGTCGGGTGTCTGCCAATAGACCACCTTCAAATAATACAACAAGATAAGTGTCTTGTTGGATGGTTCACAACAATGGGTGACTCAGTGGAGAACGCAATCTGTCTGCTCAGGTGTCCCAACTTGCATGGGATCTAATTAGACTGCATGGTGACTCATGTAGACTTTACTATACACCGGGTAGCCCAGGCTATACTTGAATATAATATCAGACTTAATGAGCTTCTTAATTAATATAGTCATTTTTTTTCTTGCAAAGTGAGTCATAATGCTGTTACTGACAATGAATATTGTTGCTAACAGTAGACAAAGATGGTTATGATATTGTGGTCCTAAAAGTGAAACGTGTTTTTAAACTAAAAGAATTTAAAATTGTTGGGGCCGAGTGCGAGACGGTCTATATACTTACTATCAGGCCAATTACCCAACACTGAACACTGCCATCTCTCCCTCCCCCCTTTTGTTTAACACTAGCGTGTAAAGTGCTACCAAAATCCTTTTGAGATTGCGTTTGTTCTAACCATATTATACGAAAAAAAACTTTAAGAGGTGGTTCAACTTGTGCACAAGTTTTTTTTACTACGAACGTCTCGACCTAGTTTTAAAGAGAGGCTTGCTACCTTTATTGATGTTTTGTTTTCCTATGGATATGATGTTAAGTTCATAATTATGTTCGTAAGGCGATGTTGTTGGGTTTTTTTTTAATTTATAAAACAGACGACTGAGAAAAGGAAGGTCTTAAGTCAAAAAAATTAATGCATCTCTGTTTTAAGATCACAGAGGCTAGGGGGTTATGCAAGACTGGGTTTAGGAACGACTTAACACCATAGGATTTTGGTTATTATCTTTTGTTTTTCTTGTGAAGACTCATACAAGGTACACGATACCGTAGTAGGACACTGTGATGTGAGACTTGTTTATGTTTATAGGTTTGGAGATGCGTGGTGTCAACCTTTTATATTACCAGGGACTCAGAATATTATACAGTTTTAACTAAAGAAAAAGCAGGGAGGACAGCTAGTAAGAGTCTGTTGAATTTGGGTGTGATCGAGAGATTGAGTCAGAAGTTTGGGATTTGGGATCGACAAGAGTAGCAGCTGTTTGAAGTTTGAAGTTTGGGTGATTGTGATAGACTTAATCGAGACACTTTGTAGGGATATTGTGTTAGGCTGTGTGTTGTTGTTTCTCTGTTGCCCGATTCTATTGCATTGTCTTGGGGAATGTAGTAGTAGCACACGAGTGAGAGAGTGACAGAGAAAGAAAGCGAGGAGATCGGGAGGAATTGGGTAGAGGGAGGTTGAAAGAAGCGAGAGGTACATACAAACAATTATGGATAGAGAAAGAGGATGGAGAGAGAGAGAGAGAGAGAGAGAGAGAGAGAAATATATATAGAGAGAAAGAGAGGTAGAAGACAAATAGACAGATAGAACAGTGCATGAACCTGAACATTCAAGTGAATATCTAACTGCGTGTTGTTGTTTTTATTCTCTACATGAAACGTGCTGCTGAAGTTAAATGAGCCTTGATTTCCGTAGACAGCGGCAGCCTTGTAAATGCATTTAATGTTGCTTGAAATTGTATTGGAATTCCATTCTGTTTAATTGGTTCAGTGAAGAACATGTATTTGAAATTAACAAAGGATGAGGCAGCGACAAAAGGTCGTAAACCTGTCGTTTGTGAATGTGTACGAAGTGTTTTTAGAAATAAAACAGAAAATTTACAGAGCTGCCTTAGTGATTTAATATTATGCATTTCTTGAATTACATCATTCATAATGCTTTTTAAAATGAAATTTTGAATGAATTTACCAAAAAAAAAAAAAAAATAGAAAGTCCCACACCCAAAATGTGTCGGTTGTGATGCAGAACAAAACTTTTGTCTACCGTCACAGCCGACATATTTTGAGTTAAATTTTTTTCTTCATATCTTTTTATCCACAAAGTCTTTTTAAATAAAACTTTAAACGAATTAAAATGGAGTTCGAATTGTGTACGAGGTAAAGGTCATTTCATAGCAGTCCGATTTTCTTGCTATTTAATAAAAAATACCTTTTCCACAATCACAAACAACATAATCAAGAACTTTCGTCGCAGTCTTATATATATGTCAAAATCTTCTATTTTTGTTTCGTGTTTCTAATGTTTTCTTTTCTTTCCTCTTATTCCAGGTATCGATGATGTGGATTTTCAGACCTTAGGCATCCAGCGAAGCTGAGTCTGAATACAAAACATAGAGATCCCCCTGCGTGTGAGAAATGTTGGCCAAGATCCACGGGGATCACCAGTTCTTGATTTTACTCTGATATTAGTTACAAGTTTCTGTGTGTTCTTCAAAGGAGACTTTTAAAAATAAAAAAAAATTAATGTGAACGACCAATCAACACCAAGCATATCAAGCATTGCTTTAACGGTCAGCCAATCAGAGCGTTTTCCCCGCTTTTGTGGACCAATCGCCGCGAGTCTTTCATTTTCCCCACGGATCAATCGGCGCAGCCGTCTCTGGAGTTGACCAATCAGGACGCGGCAGCGGCGGGCGAACATGCCAGGCAGTGTTCCACCCCGCAGCACGCAACGATGATTCCCTTCATGTCGAAGAAGAAGAAGTTCAAGTTCCAGGTAGGTCGGCAAATGTGGAGCAAGTGACACTGAGAGGTTTCGAGAGGGGGTAGAAAAAGGAAAGAAAGAGAGAAAAGCGTGAGTAAAAAAACACCGCAGAAAATGGGAGATACAAACGGAAAGGGATAATGAAGGAGAAATAGTGAGATTAATTCAGGTGGGTATCTGAGATAGAATGACAGGGAGGTTGGGGGAAGGGGGCGCCTACTATCATTGCTTGTTTATTATGAACCAAAGACTTTTGACTAGAAAATTGTCACCTTTTGTTTTTAGTGGAGAGGGGGGGAGGGCTATCTTCATGTCTTGTAGGAATTAGAGTCAGTCCTGCAATCCAACCAGTAGGGACCTCTATTTTTAATTCCCAATAGCTGCCCTGCTCTCAGCAATATTAAAAAAAAATTAATAATTTAACAAACCCATCAACTTAGCAGAGAGCGACCAAGATTTCCAGGCCGTATCGCGAGGAGGCATGATTTTGAACACCTTAAAGTAATAACATCTGGTAGGCTAGAAGGAAATGGGAAGAGAGGAAGACAAAGATAGATATTTGATGGGCTGTCAGTTTGGTTTGAATGAGGGGGGCGGTCAAGGTGATAGCTGTACTTCCAGCAACCAGAGACTGATCGAAGTAACCTGCTTTATTTCATCCAGTCAGTCACCATAGAACCAATCAACGAAACTATCACTTTAACAAACCATCCATTCAGTCACTCTAACAGCAACTGATCAATCGATCAATCAATTATCCAAACCACCTATTCAATCACTCTGAAAACAATTAACCGACCAATTAATCAAACGACCCAATCAGACAGTCTAGAAACAAAACCAAACGACCACTCAATCGAACAAACCATCCATTCAATGACATCAGAAACAACCAAGCAACTAATGTACACTATCATTCACCCTAAAAACCACGACCAGCGACTCAAGCAAAGCATCCACTTCTAAGACGCCCTTGAAACACTTGCTGCACGATGTGTTCGTTTACCTTCAATGATCTAGAACTCACCAATTAATCAATCTATATATTGTACATCACCAACCACTGTACATGTATCCACAGGTACAACTCAGCCTCGAGGAACTGGCCGCAGTGCCCTACGTGTCTGGGGTTCTGTTTGCCAAGGTACGCCTCAATGATGGCGGCAGCTTCACCGACATCTCCCCCAGGTGGGTGCCTGCACCAGGTCACGTGACAGTGGAGTAATGCATGAGGCTGCCATACTCTTGCAGTAATACATGAGGCTGTCATACTCTTGCAGTAATACATGAGGCTATCATACTCTTGCAGTAATACATGAGACTGTCATACTCTTGCCGTAATAATGAGGCTGTCATACTCTTGCAGTAATACATGACGCTGTCAATACTCTTGCAGTAATACATGAGGCTGTCATACTCTTGCAGTAATACACGAGGCTGTCATACTCTTGCAAAGTCTGCTTGGTCAATTGAAAAAAAAATTGAGTCAATACCATTGGTCAATCTATTGCTGATTTGCTTCTGAATGCGATTTTAACTTGTATATATAGTCAATCCAACCTTTACGATGTTCACTTTTGAAGAAAAGATAACTGACAATTTCTTATAGAAATGAATAAAATAGTGAACAGGAAGTCCATTTTTTCATGAAAACATCCCATAGGCGACCTTAACAGGACTGGTTTTTAAAACAGGCTCCCCACATGTACATAAGTTAGTGTGTCCATTCTGGCTTACTCTCCTGGTATCAAAACTTCTCTTTGTGTACCTTTCCTTGTGAGAGCGTTCAATATATTGTCATTTGAAAATTGGGGAAAATAAATCAATGGGAGGAGATAAGAAAGAGAGCTGCTTAAGTTGAGGGGAAGTTTTTTAAGTTGTTGCTGATAAGTTTCTAAATCTCAACAGATTAGAGCCATCTTTGTATCCGCCTACCTGTCATCCTATGTATAGGCCAGCCTGTCTGTGTGTCAGTCTGTTAGTATTAACCTGCTTACCTACACATTCATGTTCTATATACAAACACATATGCATTTGAAAAGTGGAAAAAAAGGGTTGTGGCCAAGCACGCCTGGAATAGTGCTGCCAAGGACCAACAAAATGCAGTATCTCTCATATGGTTTACACTGCAGATACTGTATTTCGTTTGTCCCAGGCAGAGCGGGCATGTTATAATCAAAGTGGAAAAATCCATTGTCAATTTTATATAGAAATAAGAGAAAAACCAGCTCATTGCTGTCAAGGAAGTGAATTTTATAGTTCAGTCTTTAACCCTTTTGAGCCTTGAGTTCGTGAGCCTTAAGTATACTCTCACCTATTTTTAATCCATGCAAAGGAAAGTGAACACCAGATTTAAAAGGTCAGGGCAGTTCCTTTGAGTTTTTTTTAAACCTTTTGTTTAATCTGTAATGATGAAGGAATCCCAGACCCGTAAATACTGTGTATTTAAAAATAGAGGTTAAAAGACCAAATTCTATGCACAAGTTTAATCATCGCCTCATCTACTGTCTCTTCCAATACACCAACCTCTGTCTATCCTTGTGGGCTCATCCAATGATCCACGTTATTCATCTACATCTATCCTCAAAAATTCATCCCAACCCTTCCCTTTTATTTCTTTACCTCTCAGGGTGGAGATCTACAACAATCAGGTCAAGTGGCACAGTAACTTTGAGTTCCCGTGTAAGATGACAGCCAGCATGGCCAACGGGGTACTGGACCCCTGCTTTGTCAGGATCTCCGTGCGCAAGGTAAGCCACCAACACTAACAACACCACCGTCACCACCATCTTGACTCCCCAGTACAAGTAGGCCTACCAGTAAATTGATAAAAACCGTACCACCAATAGCATTGCCAATATAATGACTTCGAAACTGCTTCTATTGCTTCCACCTCTTTTAGCCATGATCACAGAAAAACACAAAAGATCATTATTAAAACTGCCGCAAGTACTTTCACCAATAAACTCACCCCTGTCACTAAGACATCAAACTCTATACAATCTAAATAAAAACTATGAAGAAAAGCAAAACTAAGAAAGATAATTATGTTTTTCTCCAAATCATGATGCTTCACTGAAGTTTGAATTTTCACCAAAATGAAATGTTACATATATTGGTGCTTTCGTAGCAAAGTAAAATTTAAAAAAAAATGAATTTTTCTTAGTTCATTAATTAGTACTACAACCTAGGCAGACAAGACAACCAACATCAATCTTTCTCCTCGCAACTACCAGGAGCTGAAAGGAGGCCGGTCCCAGCAAAAGCTTGGCTATGTAGATCTGAACCTGGCCCAGTTTGCCGGTGGCGGGCGACAGTCCAAGCGGTATCTCCTGGAGGCGTACGACACAAAGAACAGGCAGGATAACTCCAACATCAAGATCGGGGTGGAGCTCTCGCTTATCTCGGGGGACCCCGTCTTTAAAGTGTGAGCACAAGATTAACTTGTGGTGGAAGTTTTTTTTCAGATTGTTGGCTGGATGGCTTTCTCCCCCAAAGATAGCATCTGATGGTCTCATTGTCTCCTGCCTCTTTATCTTTCAATTTCGTTTTCTACCCATTTCTCTCTGTTGCTTATCTGTCCCATGATCTTTTTATTTTTTGTTTTGTTTATTTTTCTTGTAGTTTGTATTGGTAATTTTGGATCCCTTTTTATGTCAGCATCTTTCTTCCTACTGATATTTTCTTCCTCTCTTACCTTATCTTGCACCTCCCTCTCCTCCTCTTTTCATTCCTCTATTTTGCTATCTCCACCCTCCCTGTTACCTCTCTGTCTGTCTCTGTCTCTCTCTTGCTCTGTCTCTCTGTCTTTCTCTCTCTCTCTCTTGCTCTGTCTCTCTTTCTCTCTCTCTCTCTCTCTCTCTCTCTCTCTCTCTCTCATAATTCAACTCAGTTTTAAGGGTTGTTTTTTAATCCAATCTTTGTTACCAACCAAAGTTTACTTTTTCTCACCCTACATGAAAGCTCATTTTTTCTTATTATGTTATTTCCAGGCCTTCAAACCACAGCGTGGCTCACAACCACTCGGCGCCCGGCCAACACCACATTATCTACTCGAGCGACCCTGTTGACCTGCGGCCATGCGACAACCACAGCGAGGACAGTCTGGCCTCGAGCAGTTCAGGATTCAGCAGTCTCACGCGGCGAGGAAAAATTTCTGGTGGGGTTTTTCATCTCAGACGCCACAGTTGAAAGCGAATTCATTTTATATTTTTCTTTTCAAGAATACTCTAGCAAAAATTTTTCTTTCATATTACCTTACATGTTAAAAAATAATTAATGCTTTTCATGTCACAATTTATTTTTAGTGTAAATACACCCATTCGTTACAAGAAAAAGGTCTAAAAATTAAAACTTAAAAAAAACACTACCTAAAAGTACAGCATTATTAATTTTCAACAAACAAAAAATGCACCCATTTTTAGAAAATTTATGATATTTCAAAGAAATTTTAAATGCGCAGAGAAAAAATATTGCAAAAAAGGCTTTTTGTGGGGATAAAAATTGCAGCATCCAATAAATGTACACTGTTTGGAAAAATATTGCACAGTTCTTATATTCTTTATATGTCTCTAGATTTTCCGGACACAGAAAAATATTGAAGCTAATATGTCACTTTATTTGAAGCAATAAAAACAGTTTTTATTCTATAAGTTCTTACTATTTAATGTTAGTCTGTTACTTTGCTAATTTCGAAATTTGGAATTGTAGTACAGTTGAAGTGCTCAAACCAGGAAATAGAAAATTGATGATTTCTTTTACTGGTTTTTCTAGTTTGTCAAGTTTTTGGAAATTTTTCGCTTTAACCCCAGACATGTTGAGCAGCGTAGCTCAGTGGGTTGCATCATGATCCAGTGGTTGCAGGTTTCATTGGCAACCACAACTCATGTTGTTATTGCCTTGGGAATGCAATTTATCCACCCTTTCCTCAGACCACCCAACTCTTAAATGGGTACCTGGGAAAAGGCAGTGTTTGAAATTCGTGGAATATTAGTATTTAAGCTCCTAACAGGCAGCCATACTGTAATGCTCTTAAAGAGGAGCAAAATTTGCTCTGGTTCGAATTGGCATGGTGGGGGAAACATGTTAAGTCATGAGACTGCCTTCAACAGGTGGAAGACTAAAACCCTATTTAAAAAAAATAATTTCAATACCTAATAATAATGGCATCATTTCTTTGGGGATGCCATACCCGCGACACATATGTAAATTTTAAAACCTGGATAAGAAAATTTCATGGCTGTGAATATTTAAACTCTTGTCTGGATTCAGATCCTCCTTCTGTCTCGAAGCAGAATGACAAAGATTTTCATGCATAACATGGTCTTGCAGATATCTGTAATTAGTATGGCATTATTGGTTAGAAATAACTTAACCTTATGTTGCAAATGGTGCGTCAGGCTAGCCCCATATGATCACAGCAGAACTCTAGAGCAAACAACAAGTCTGTCTCTAGGGTTGTGACAGGCACCAGCAGTTGCCATAAGCTTGTTTAGTGGAGATGGTTTTTTTTTGTTTCCGGGGAGAAACATGGCGGCGGCCTATAACAACTTTCTACTAACACAGTGTTAGCTGACTTGTAAAAGACTTACATAAAATGAAGGCGACCCAATTCATCGATGTCTAATGGTCAAACAATAGTCTTCTCCATTTTTCTTTATATAGACATGTAAATTTTATAAAAGCTTCCACATTTACGGGGTCCCTCTTCTTGATTAACAGGGTAATTTGTTAAGAAAAAAATTCAGTTTAATTAAAATACTTCCTCATTTCCCAGGTCTCTAAATTATCTGGGTTCCCGTTTCCAAAGTTTCACTGTATTACTAAATTTTTGGAAGATTTATAAAATTTTGTTGTAAGTTTGCCGTAACCATCAGTCCTCTCTCCTACCCCCTCCTGTTTCCTCTTCCCAGACATGGGTGACCCCAGTGACCAGATGTCCACACAGACGGACGGGCTCGGCCACTCGCGGTCAGCAAGCTACGCCAGTCAGCACTCTCGCGGTTCTGGGTACGGTAGCCACAGTCGTCAGTCGAGCAACGCAAGCGCCTGTAGCGAGAAGTTTACTCCCCCTTACACTCACACTAGGTAGCTGTTGTGCTGCATATGCTTTGCTTTTTACTAACAAAGGGAGACCACTGGGGCAAGTCAAGGAAAATAATATTAAAAGTTGAAAAATTTCAACAAGGCAGTTCCAAGGCTGCTGATGTACACAACTCTTAGATTTTTATATTTTTAGAAACCTTTTAAATTAATATTGACAAAATTAAAGATTTCTAAGATGAATCCTCAATTCCCGCCCCCCCCCTAGTGGTCTTCCTAATTGTCTCGGCAACCAGTCATACACATACAAGCTAATACATATGACATAAATATTTTTTAAAGGCGATATTATGGCATTGTCTGAATCAAGTATTCTCATATTGCGAGTCCAGGCATTTTCTCATGGAAGCGTATTAAAACGATCAACAGCCAGTTCAGCTCCAATATCAGATCAAGATCATTGCATTGAGCTGTAACATTTTTTTTGAAGCCCTGTGCAGTAAGATTTCAACCTATTGATGTCCTATTGAACATCATTGTTACTGACTGGTTGCTAGGCAACATGATGCTTTCTTTGTTTTAGTGATTGTTTCCTCATTAAGAAATTTAACTCTTTTTTTTTTTTAATTAAGGATCATTGGAAATGAAAATAACTTCTTTGTTAGAATGAAAAGATTCTGATGAAGATTATCAGAAACAAAATGATTAGATTATAAGTAGGCCCAAAGCCTATTTATTTTTTTTATCTCCTTAGCATTGGATAAGATGATACTTAAACAGAGCACAAAAAAGAAAGTTATTTTATATGACAAAATGTAAACTAAAGCAATTAAGCAAGATCTTATTAATGGTTTTGAAAGACTCTGATATTACAGTTCTTCCATTTTCTTACTTGATTTTTTTCTCTTTAAAAACAAAATGTCATGAAAAAGATTACTAAAGCTGTAACTAAGGTTTTATTCCAATTCCATGGTAGAAGGCACAGAACTTTATTGTCACTCTGTCCAGATAGACCAAAGGTAATCTCCGAGTGTCGCCTGCTGTGTCAATCTGAGCTTTTGCCGCTACTAATGACTGTGTGTGCATGCTATAGCTAGTCTTGATTTTCTCTCCCTTCAGCGTTTGTCTCCTTGCCCTATCTTTGCAGTTCCTCTCCCTCCTCTCTTGCTTTCTTTACTTTTCTTTTTTCTCTCTGTCTGGATGGCTTGCCCCTAAGTTTTATTACTGTTGTAGATTCAGTGCTTAAAATCTATCAGGGCAAAAGGTGAAAGGTTATAGCGTCAATGCTAGAGATGACTGGCCTTTCAGGTGGAAGATCTAGTTGTCAGAAAGTGAACGTATGTTTCAATTTGGTCTACTGGTACCTGAAAAATATTTAACAGAAAATAGACCTTTTTAATTTCCAGAATTATATGAGGTTTCTAAAACTGGATGCCATATAATTTTTAAATCCTTCCATATTTTTTCTCCATCTTTTCTTCCTTTAGTTTAGTTTTCTTATGTTGTTGCAAAGTTTTTAGGTTTTTTGTATTCTATTATATTTAACAAAGTTTGCTGTGTGCTACTCCTGCTGTCTCTCTTAACTGGAAGAAAATGTGTGCATATAATCTTTCTGCTTGTTCATGCGGCACTGCTCCTAAATGGTAAATGTTGTCTTTTTCTTATTCTCCTTTTCCCATGATTCAGTCAACATTACTTTTTCTCTTAGTGTTTTGTTATGTCACTAGCAAGAATCTTTTTTCTTCTCTGTTATCAAATAAATATTTTTTTTTGTTATTGACTGTTTGTTGCCCAATCCCTGTAAAGGACAAAGGAAAAGAAAAGATTTGAGAAACTGGTCCATATTTTCATATTTATGTCATTTTTATTGTGATTTTTCCCCAAGTTTCCTAGCTCTCACAAAGCAGTAATATAAATATATATATATATATATATTTTTTTTTTTTGCTTTAAGTTGTAACTAAAATTCATAGAAAAAAGGTCAAAAGTCAATGCAATGTCTAACACCTCCAATAATTTTTTTAGCTCTTTTATTTTTCTCAACGGTTTTATTGCTGTAAAACATTGTAGTTGTGAAACTGTAGCTGTGAGAATAGCACTTATAATCTTAGACTTTCTTTTCTTGCGTCTCTGGAATTCTGTTGAAGGTTTTTCTCTGTTGTCGTGTGTGATTGTTAGTATTTACCACCCATTATCAATATTTTTTTATACGTAGTTTGCTGTCTTATTATTTAGACTCTGCAGAGAATCTCTTGTCTCTATATGGGAATGGGAAGAAATCTTTGCTTAATATCTCTTCTCATCCACATATTGCCAACAAGTTAAATTAGACTTTTGGTGTATATGTGTGTGTCTTAATAAAGACTTGTCTTTGCTGTGACATGGACACCATAACTTGGTCCAGTCTAATAATTACTATATCTTTTATGTCAAGGGTGAATGAGTTGGAAGACAGTAATTTCTTTTTTCAGAAAATGCCATTTAAAGGCTCTTTTTTTTAATCTTTTTTTGCTATATTTCAAATTGACTAAAATTGTAATAACTTCCTTGATAACTTTGATAATTTCATGAACATTTTTTACGCTTTGAAGCTTTACAATAAATGTCTTGATAAAAACATATGTGCTTTTAAAGGTCAAAATCGTGACATCCGACTCATTCATCCTGAATGCAAGACATATAACTTAAGTACATACAAGGAATTAGAATTTAAGAAGCTGATTAAGAGTTCCTAGTAATTTCTTTGTCACAAGTAAAGTAAAGGAAACCATTCGTCCATTTATTTAAAAATTGTGTGTGTGTGTGGGGGGGGGGGGTTGTGTGTGTGTTTCTGTTAGGCTGTACCAAACACATGAACCTCTATAAGCTTTCATTGTGAAATAAAATATTTAAAAAAAAAAAAGTTAAAAATGCCCTTTTTTGTTTATCACCAAACAAAGAAAGCTGGAAGTTTGAAAACAAATAGAAGCTGAATTTTTTTTTTTTTAAATAGCGATTTATACTTGTAAATATTTAAACAAACAAAATTTTTTTTTTTTGTTGTTTTATAAATATAGTCCTACTGGTAACTAAAAAAATGTGTAAACGAGTGGCGTGAATAAAAAAAAAATTTTTTTTTCCCAAGAATTTTGACAAAAGTTTATCCCGTATTCAGCGTCTGAGACAAGGGTTTTATACTTTTAACTGACCTAATTTTTGTGTTCTCTTTCCTCCTCCTCGTTCTCCCCTGTGCGCTGCTGACTGTCCCGCTGATGAATGAACAAAACAACAGAACCCCCAGCAGTCTCGGCTCAACACTAGAAAGGCGGCGGGTGAGTGACACAGCACACAATCATAATGTTATCCGTTTATATTGACAAGAGCCTCTTTGTTGAATTTTACTTTACATAATTTTTTTATTGAATATTACTACTTAAAATTTCCTCTTGTCATGACTTCATTTTGGGTCTTCTACATTTATGGACATGCTTATTACTCAGCATGATCAGCGCTGTGTCCATACATGTTCATAAAATGGTAAATTGTGAGGTAATCAGTCATCTCTTTACTTATGTAATTGATCTAGCCTGTTTGTTCAACTGTCCATGCACAGTGCCAGAGGTTGATAGGCAACGCATCAAAGCAAGAAAATAATGAAAGAGTTTCTTACGGCTGTGTTGGTCTCCCTTCACTTCTTCCATCTTCAGCTTCATAGTTCATTGACAATCACCATCATTGTGGCTTCCAGAGGGCATATCATTGTTACAGGATTACACTGAAGATTTTCTCTGCTTCAATTCAAATTGTAAAATTATTGTTGGTTGCTTCGACTTAAACAGCAAACTTTATTTTTGGTTCCTCCGACTTAAACAGCAAAATAAATTTGGTTCCACATACATGAGTTAGCCAATGTAAATTAGGTACAGGTCAGAACTTCAACATATCAATTTATCAACACTGTATAAAAGTATATTTTATACCCCTTTAACTTTAATTTTATATTGGACATTGTCGCAGCTAGTGACCATCCTCAATTTATATATTACAATAAAGAAAAACAGAAAAGAGATTTGACTTTATAGACTACCGCAAATTTTTGCGGTGTACATTTTTTTTTTCATATCCACAAAATGTCACAAAATTGTATTAATTTTTGACACCGTAATTAACATCTATTAAAACTTATAGCCAATATAATCAGTCAGTGACACATTCAAGGTCAAAGAAATGTTATACAAGTACACATTTTTTCTATGCATTACCTGAAATTTGCTTTTTTTTTTCCTCTCCTGATATAAAATACTGAATGATGCTTTTTTTAAAATCTTTCCAGAAACTGGAAGAATCTGGGAAGGAAGTTACTGTGGGAGCAACAAGAGTGGACGCTGAGGCGCTTGTGCAGGAGTTGATAGAAAGCACAGATCTGAACCCAACCGAGGTTGATGAGTGTAAGTTAGCTAACCACTCAGCCACCAGAGAATAATTATTGAAAGGTCTTTCAAGTCTCAAGGATTGAAGAAACTATAGTAGGCCTACTAAATAATATATTAATTTTGTGCCCTTTTCAAAGGTCCAAAACTGGCTTTGTTCAAAATACTAACACCTTGTAATGTAAAAACTACAACATCAGACAGATGTACTGGTTACAAGATCTAAAGAGTAACCAAAAGTTACATATATGATATAGAATAACCAGTATTTTGGTCCATAAGTTTCTGGGTCTGGGTCTGTCTTGGAGTAGCTAAGTACCAGTTCCTCGCGGCCAAGATGAATGAGTCGAATTTGATAATTTTTTACTTTCAAAGGCATTGCTGTTTTGAACAAGACATTTTTCTTAGCATTCAAACGTCAAAAATTTCTCAAGTTTATTAAAATTTTGTGGAAAGATATAACAACTTTTGTTGATTTAGAATATAAATAAAAAGAAGAAAAAAATTGACCCTTCAATGGCGTTTTCTTAAAAAAGAAATTTCGGACTTCTGACTCATTCACTCTGGATGTGAAACAAATGTTTAGTGTTTGGGAAAGCCTTTTTCCATAGTTCAATTTTTGTTGTTGTTGCAAATTGTTGATTTAAAAATGCAGATGCAAGCAAAACAAAGAAATTTGGTTTTGAAGATTGCATTTACCCTAGGATTTTTTTAATTTAAAAACTTTGATAATAATTGGTTGCCGAATTTGTTCTCTCCACTCAGCATCTGGACTGCAGATTCTAGTTCAGAAAGACGGGACTATGGCGTTGAGGTAAGACTTGATCGCAGCACCAGGCCCTTCCAGCTCAGAGGGCTTAACCAGCATGGTGGATTCAAGAAGACAAGAAAATGTGGCCCTTAAAAACACTAGAAGCCTCCCATTTGCTTTGTGGAGGACTCTATTAGTTAATTATTACTTACAAATTTTCTTGATACAAAACTTGGACTTGAAGCTGAGTCAAACCTGCGGAGGCTAACCATGACTGAAGATTTCTTACCAAGTGACTTATGGCAATTTTAATTCTTGATGCGTCATAACATCGGTGTCAACAGAAAGGCACTTCACCTCTGAGCAGACATTTTATTGGACCAAAAACATGAGGGAGACTTGAGAATGCTACAAGATTTGTTTGTGTTTAGTGTTAGCAAAGACTTCCCTCATAGCCCTCATACCTGTGATGTGTACGCAGAACAAATAAGAAAAAAATTCCTCTGTAGAATTGAAGTGAAGATAAATGGGCAGCGAACAAATTAATAGTCATTTTAAAGTTTTTTTAAATGGGCGCCCCCAAAGTAGGGCTGATGTGGCTCATTTTATTGTAAATCAAGCGTTGTTGTTTTTTTTTTACGAGAAATTTTTTAATTGGCTTGTCGTCTTTACTTGACTTCAGTTTAAGATTGGGATTGAGAGCAAATTGTTCTGTTACCGCTGTTTTTTATAAATGATGTCACACTGTATAGCGAGCTGTATTATTTCATTTCCTTTTTATCTTCTGTAAATCTTTATCATGAACAAACTACCCTTATTTTCCCTTTCCCTATCCCCTATCAATCCCTGGTACTTACTGGATACAGGCAGTGGTGCAGTAGGTACCGGTAAAGCGATTGCCTACTCTGTCAAAGGTCCTGTACTTACTGGATACAGGCAGTAGTGCAGTAGGTACCGGTAGAGCGATTGCCTACTCTGTCAAAGATCCTGTGTTTCATCCCCAGTCCAGACCAAGCCCCTCTTCACTCAGGATGATGGAATAAAGTGCTAGGGGTTTGGCTGTCTCTGTCATCACCCAGTCTAAAACTTTTTTAGCTATATCTTGGGTTTGGGAAAACTTAATTGTGCTGTAAAAAGGAATTATGCTAACAGGTCTACCTAAGAAAGCTTGAAAACAAATTCACATTATGTCAAAGTTATCTTAAGTTAGAAAGAAAGAAACAGCCTCTATGACAACAAGCATTATCCCCAATCTATGTGACATGGCAAAAGTACTTACTAAAATTGTGGAATTCATTGAAGAATCATCATTCATACTATTTAGTAATGTCATCTTAAAAATGCCCTAGTGAATACAAAGATAATGGGGATTTAATTTCTTATTTTCCACCTTTGAACTTGAAGCAATGGATTTGCATACAGCATTTTTAAGAACTTTTGTTTCTTGTTCATGCTTTTGTAAATTGTTTTTCTTTGTTTAGTTTTATTTCATAAAATGACTTTTAGAATTGGCGGATTTTTCAATGAACTGTCAAAAATGTTTTTTGCAACCCCTAGTTCTATCTTGTTCTGTATTTAATTTTCTAATTTTGGGATGAGGAGCCATTTAAAGTTTAAGTATAAACATTAAAACACAATCATGTCAAATGGGGGTAAATGGTTACAGTTAGGGCTATTGGGTTTTAACTTTTTAAAATACCCTACCAAAGTGAAGATTGGTTTCCCCTCTGGTGGTACAAAATGGTTATAGATATGCCAAAATGTTAGAACAAGATAACACTTAGGTCACGCTTTTTTTGGATATTTTATGGGCAAATTTTTAATGTAAATATTAAGTTATCAAAATATTGGAAGCCTTTTAGCTTTGCAGTTATTTGCCTACGGTTGTGAGAGTTTTTATATATGTAGAAAATTTTCGTGTACTTCGCAAAAATAAACTTTAAACACTTTTACTTAGCCAAGTGTTTGAAATATGTGCTTTGCAGAAGTTTGTTTTCTATCATTTAAAAAATATCAAAACAAATATTTTATTGCATTAGTATTATATTTGAAAGATTTTAAAGGTGTTTAAATTAGCAGTGGAGAGAAGTGGGTTTTAAGTGGAAATGCCTGAAATTTCTGCCTCTTAGTATGATTCGCAAATCTGAATTATCTTAGCTTCGGCACCCACCGCCTTGTCACTTAGAGAAACATAGCTTAAGCCATGTCACCACTACGCTCTATTTTGAAGAAGAAACTCTTTAGTAACTGTTCTTTATCTGTCCTGTAGCCTGAGGTTATTTTAAAGCTAGTCTTTCTTTCTTTTGAAGGAAAGAAAAACTTGCTTGTGTTTTCTTAAGCCTTTTCTTCAGAATTGTATATTTTGCTCAAATTACTGCATTGCCCTTTGATTAAAAAAAAATGTGTTGGATACAATCAAGATATATATTTTAATCATTTATAAAATACAGACTGAATAAGAAACAAAAAATGGCAAACTGTATGAACGTTAACTAATTAGTTTTTCTTAAAGGCATGGCGATGTTAGTTCCAATTGCTGGGTTGTCTGTGTTTTGAAGTTTAGCCCACCATCGGCATTAAATTTTACACCTTGTACACCACAGTTTACACGTTATTTGCCCTTGTTTGTTTCTGCCACTGGTGTGATATGAACAATACTTTTTAGCATAATATTTGTGTGTGAGAGAAAGAGAGAGAAAAAGAGAAATGAGTTGAGAATTTTATGTATTGCGATAAGAGCGAAACAATTTTCAATTTTTTAAAGATTCTATAGTTTGTTACAGCCAAGAAAAGTAGCAATGAATTCTATTGGTTTCATACTTATAAACAAAAATTCTATGGACCGCGTCATAAAACAACTTGATCTAATGAAACCAAAAATTAGCATCTGGAACTAATGGAAAGTTATTCTGACTCTTTGTTGTGACATTTCCAATTCAACAGTTTGAATTTTTTCAAAACTTCACATTTCATGAAGGAAACAAAGATTGCTGTAGGCTGCATGATTTTTTTTATCCCAATACTTTTTTGTATACATTACAGTCGGGACCATGATTGCATTGCATAAACAATGATGTGCTTGATTGTCTTATGATTTTAATAAATTGGACGAAATCAAAACCTGTGAACCAAGTCAAGTTTTTGCCTTAATGTTACACCATACAACACCATTTGCGAACACCAGTTTTTACATTAAACCCTGTAAGCACCAATTTTTTTACTTTATGAAACTATATGATGAACCATCTTATTATGACAGCAGTAACTTTACCTCAGTTTGGCTTGATTTGCGTTTTTAATGTAATGTTTATGATTGTAGAAAATTGACAGTTTTAACCATCTCCATGTTGCTGATACACATTGAGAGTTATAACCCTTGAAAGAAAAAATTTTACTCTAAAATGAAAGCATAGTGAATACTAGGAATGGCAAAACACATTCTGGTTTTAAATTTTTCTGTGTGAGAAAAAAAAATTGTTAAGGCCTTTTTCATCCTAGTCTTCTGGACAGGGCCATTTAAATATTTTTTGTATAAATTGGCATCTGAATAGGAAATTTTTTAGGCTGCCTGTCATGTTTTCTGTTTACTTTACAGTATTGATGTAATTTGTAAACCTTAACAATATTCATTTGGTCACAAAAATTATTTAGTGATTGTGTATACGTTTTATTTTTGATGTTTGTTTTACTGGATTTTTTTGTTTTTGTTTTTTTTGTTTGTTTTTTTTTTTGTTTTTTTTTTGGGGGGGGGTGTGCATATACTTGCGGGGAACAAAAGGAACAAACCACCAATTTATCACCATCAAGAATGGGCTTGAACTCTTTGTAACATGCGCAATGTGTAATAATTTTAAATTCTTTTAGTTGTCTCTTCAGTCTTTGAAGCCTTTATGCATGAAGATAAATAATTTGCAATTTCTCTCCTTGATCAGTTGATGTGTCCAATTTCAGAGACATACAGTGGATATTGTAATCTTTTGGGAATAGACTAAAATTGTGAGTTTAGATGGTTCAAATTATATTGAACTTGTTTTCTTTATTACCAGTAATAGCTAGTGCTAGTGGTATAAACACCTCCTTTCTCATCTGACCCACTCTAACAAGCCAAGTGGGTTTCAGGCAGTATTTTTGCTCAGTAAGCCTCATATACTTGGAGCTGCCAGCAAAGAGAAGGAAATCGTCCATAGATCTCAATATAAAGATTGATTCAAAAGAATTGGACTTTATTAACGTGGAAGCCATGGAGGGCAAAGAAACTTCACACTCCAATAATTTCAGAACTCACATTATCAGACTTTGGTTTTGTATAATAAGCAGTGTCAAAATTCAGCAAAACGAGTTATTCAAAATTTTATGTGACTTCAATGTATGAAACGTGTCATTCTTCCCATTTAGGCTGTTTTATCTTTGTGTATAATTGTGGAGAAATAAAGCTGATGGAAGAATATGAACTATCATGAGGAAAAATTAAGTGCAGAATGACTGGGGTTTTTTTTTTTACCGTCAAACCAGCTTAAAACGTCTTACATTTTTTTCTACTGTGGCCATGACCTCATGTTTCAAGATGTGGGATGGTATCCGTTTATATTCTGTGTTACTGTATGAGCCATTGCAGTCGACTACTTACACATGACCATATTTATTGTTCTCTTCTTTGCTATGAGTAGCTGCTGGACTTAAAATGTGGATTTGTTTTAATTCTATTTTAGAGTTAACAAGTCATGAGATTTAGCTTGGAAATCAAATATTGAGCTTTATTGTGCAGGGATAGCTTCACTGCGTCTTACAGAGAAAGCAGCTTGAATTATATATATGTGTAATGCTGATAATATTAATTGAAAACAAGGTCTTAACTGTCAGCATCCTAGTTGAGTGAAAATATGTGTGTTTCTGCTGACCCTAAAAGGGTTGTAAATCATTAGTCAGAGAACCAAGGGAAAGCAAAATAAATGCAGGAGATGTGGCCGAAAACTCGTATTTTAATTATTGGTTACTTTTTGGACTTAGAAAAAATTGTTTTTTTTAATTACTCCTTCAGTTCATGGAATTTTGTAGAACACCAATGTTGCAAGTTTTTCTCTTAAGCCCCATCATTTGTATTTTTATGAATCAGTGCTTACAATAACCTCCCCCCCCCCCATCCCTTTCCCAACCTTTGTTGTATTACTTTGAGCACTTTGTTGTAAAAAATTACTGTATTACGTCTCAAATTCTAGTCCTTTTTTTTAAACTCTCATATATCACTCTCATTCTGATGTCTTTTGTCTGTCTCTGACCCTCCTGTTTAAACTTTCTAATTTAATTCTAATGACACTGATATTTGTCCTCTGTATGGTTATGTTTTTATCAGATATGATGAGAAAAGTATCTTTTTGATGTATGACGACCTCTTCTGGTGTGATTGCTTTCTGATAAAGCACCAGCCAACTTGTTTGGATGTGTATGATTCGTTTCTTATCATTTGCAGCCATTGTATATTTGCCCTTTTTTATACCGAGAACAAATTAGGAACAATAGATGTATAGTCGTTTTTCTTAAACAGATGGGGGAGGTGGGGAGAGACAGAGAGTGAGAGAAAGAGAGGCAG
The DNA here is from genome assembly GCA_019649035.1 of Elysia marginata. NCBI lineage: Eukaryota > Metazoa > Mollusca > Gastropoda > Plakobranchidae > Elysia > Elysia marginata. Next base: position 125,301 of record BMAT01006261.1, read on the forward strand.
TGAGGAATGAGAGGGTTTTACTGTGTAATGAAATTGTCAATAAACAATGCATCTATAGAATGAATTTGAATTTTTTCTTGTTGGTTTTCTTTCTCTTTTTCTTTTTCCTTATCTCTTCTAGAGGTATTTTATAGTCGCCGTGCAGAAAAAAATGTCAAGGTTCCACACTGGTGTTACTTTTATAATGTTGTATGTAAAGGGGAAGGCAATATGGCATGAGACAAAACTTGTAAGAGTTTATAACGATTTTACAAAATTTTCAGTTGTCATCAGTGAACTAGAATTTAGGGTTTACAAAAAATGAGATGATTAGTGTGCATTTTTTTTTTACCATTAGAGCAGATTTTTCTAAAGTTTTTCAAGGCTGAGTAAACACTTTTTGTTACCTGATGAATATTTTTGCCAAGCTTCTCAGAGGCAAACCTATTGGTACCACTAATATACTGGGTTTTTTTTTCCGCCAGTGTCATTTGTAACATGAACATTTAATTGGCTGGGAGACAGTCCAGGTCTATTCTACTTAATCACTATTTTTTTTCTTGCCTTCATTTTAAATAAATGCTGTGTGCAATATTACAACATCAGACACTGAAAAGTCATTGATATTACATACTGGCGTAACTGACATTTTGGGGGAAATGGACCTTTCAGCATCATGCAAACACACATATTGTAATATAAGTCCTCTCAAATCAGATAGTCGATCTGAATCTTAGTTTCTGAGTCATATCATATTCACCAACTAGTATATCTCCAATTTTAAAAATTGGCAACATCACGTATTAACGTAAGTAATGATAGGCTACTATGTGGTGATCTTTTGTAAGGATTTATACAGAAAAGGTAAGTCACGAAGTAGTGTAAGTACAATATTCCTTGTATATTGTATATATATTGAGAGTTTTGAAAGGTTGTGAGATTTCCAACTGTAAAAGAATCTGCTCAGCGTCCCACAAAAAATAAACTATCTACTGCTGACATCTGGTGATGCAACTACTGACATAGACTATGACTCAGATTAATTTGTTTCAATTATTGAACTTTGACCAGAATAATGACTGCTTTATTTGCTTAATTTAAATTAATAATTGCCAAGTCGCCCACAACACCTATTTTATATATTCTGTGCTACTGATTGTAAAAGTTTATGAACACAGTACCCTTTCAAGTAATTATTGTTGTGAGTGTTGCAGACAATTTTTTCAATTTGTTAAACCTAATTCATTCCAAGTACCAAGGATAAAATCAAAATATTAACACCAGTTTCTATGACATTTAAATATTGGCAATTAAATCGTAGTAATAGCATACATATATATATATATATATATATATATATATGACAAAATAGCACGCGATTTATGTTGGTCACAATTAACTAGCGCACCTGTAAAATTTTGGCGTAAGTACTAGAGAGCTGAGTTGGTTTTTATGTACGGACGTATCTGATAAAAATACTATTTTGTCAGCAACAGCCGTTTTTCCAGCAAAGTCTGCCTTTTACCTTTACCTTTACCGCTGTT
>BMAT01006261.1:139093-153375 GCA_019649035.1 Elysia marginata
AGATAGATAGATAGATAGATAGAGGGATAGATAAGCGTCTGTATAATATGTATCCATACCGGGGAAAGTGCTCAACTTAAAAATGTTTAGGAGCTTATTTACATGTAACAATTCTTGAGTTCCTACAACGTTGTTGCGTCGTCCAACGTAGTATGAACTCAAGGCATTGTTACATATAGATAGATAGATAGATAGATAGATAGATAGATAGATAGATAGATAGATAGATAGATAGATAGATGGTAGGATGAGAAAGAGATAGGCGCAGAAGTACATTCATATAGCACTAATACAAAAAGTTCCTTTTAAAAGTCGTGAACTTTATTTCACAGCATAAAAAACCTGAATTTTTTATAGATAGACAGACAAATCGATAGACAGATAGATAGATGGATCGTAGATAGATAGATAGATAGGTAGACAGATAGGCAAATAGAGAGATATGTAAAAAGACATCCAGATCGAAAGGTATATACATTACACACCCACACCTATACTTGGTCTGTATCAGTTTACTACAAGTGTTTATCTTATGGAGCCTCTAGATAGATAGAGGGACGTTTAAGAGAAAAAAATATGCCTGTCAACCTTACAATAATAACAACAGATGTTTGCTTCCTTAAACGTTGTCGGTTGACCTATTAGATTTTTTGCCTACATACATGTACCACTAATTCTACAGCCGATGCAAAATTTACTGCTTACTAAGTTATTATTTCAAAAGCATAAATATAGAGAGGAAAACTCATTTCGGAATTCATGTTGTAATCTATTATAGCAACAAAAAATTTCATCTAGCAGTCATTGTTTTCTCTAATTACACTAAAAAAAGAAAGGTCAACAGACAAAACTACGAACTAAAATATTGTAAATTTTGTGTTCAAAAGTCAATTATAGTTGTAGCCTTGACCTTCATGCTTGACAAAAGGATTTATAGATTAGCCGCAGAAAAAGAGAGAATTTAGTTAAAGAACGTGACTCCCGCCCCCCCCCCTCCCCCTCCAAAAAAACCTCCATGTTTCGTAGCAACCATGGTAACAAGATTAATGTTGTGGTCGTTTATCGATATAAGTATAAAAACATACTAATATTGAGTCCAATTCTTCATTCATAGCGTCAATGAAATTTCAAAAAAGAATTTGGTAACTTCAACTTCCAAAAAAAAAATCCAGCGCAGGCCTATATGAAAACAATACATCAATTTATTTCATCACAAAAGCTGATACATTTTGTGCAATAATCTCTCAAACAATGTGATTTAGCCATCTGTCGAAAAAAATTAGGATGATAAGCTTTTCAGCCCGAAAAGCCTTTAAAATCGAAAGAGTTCTAAATCTAGACCAAAACAGTAATAGCCAAGAATGCATCTGTGGAGAGTTTAAGAACTTAGACCTAGATTAGATGTAACTGGAGTTTAAACAATGTCATGTCAAAAATATTCACCCATTCCAACCGAAAGCCAGGGAGACATCTCTTTGAAAATTCCAGAAAAATTCATTAAAAGATAAATTATTATGTATGGTCAAATGGACACAACAACTATTTTATGAAAGTAAGGGGGGCCTAATTAGTTTTAGGTGCCTTGGATTGGTAAACTTCGGAGGGGGGGGGGCTTTTTTCCTGAAAGAAAATGTATTAATTATTTTAGTTATCTTCTCTTAGGGTGCTTTGGGTGCAACCTGTGGTTGGAAAGACTTAAAAGATGAGACAACAACAGCTAAAGTTTTTTTTAGGAGTAACAGGTCTAACGCTATAGATAGATATCTAGCTAGACTAAGAAAGATTCAAGGTACCGGTAGCTGAAGATTCACATCTAGAGCCTGAGAAGGATGGCGAAGTGGTAGATGATGTTGTAAGGTTTAGGGTTGGAACCGTAGGGAAATGAAGCAATCTAAATTCTAATCTACAATCTAGGGCAAAAAAGAGACAGACCTATGCCAATTTCGTTCAGAAAAGTGATACGTTGCTGCCTCAACGGTTAAAAAGTCTGAATGGATCACACTTAGGCTGGTAGGTATCAAATAGGTCTAAAGATGATATTCCCGGCCTGGCGTAGCTTTGATCCAGTAAAGCTGTTAGGACACTTTTATTTCATGCCTTTGGTTCTCCCAAAAAAACCCGTTAAACTTGCTAAGAGAATTTTAAAAAAGCGCAAAGTCGCAGGCTTTCCATTAGTTGGGACAAAAATGGTTCTGACATAAATCTATCTATTGGTGTATAAAAGGTACTCTAAGAGCGGGTTTTTTTAGCTGTGTTATGCTTTTTTCTTATCGAGCCACGCAAAGAAATGCGCAATCTGCAAGAACGAATGCGGAAGAGATTGTGTTTCTCAAGTTGTGACGTAGATTTAGGTCAGACCCACTGGCAAAAAAAACCCGCTTAACAACGTATTTTTCCATTTGAACAAACAGCATTCATATTGAAGAGGCTAAAAAATAAATATTATTTTAATGTAGATATCCAACGCTAACTTCTTATTGAAAGTTATTCTAAAAACTACAAAAGCGTTTGTTTAGTTGTTTTGTTCTAAGAGATGTGAGCCGATGGTGCTATAGTGGGTAAGAAGATAAACTTCTTACAGGAATGTAAAAAATAAGTTTGAATTTCTATATCACCAAAGACAGTGCATTATGCCATCCGGCTATGTTCACTGAACATGATCTAGGCTAAACATTCCATTTCAATAAGACAGACCCCTACCCTCAAATTATATTATAGACGCGGAATATCAATCCGCTTCTATAGTATGGACACCCACTCCACCCTGTATCATCAGCTTTAAAGTTGTAAAGCAGAATTATGACTCTCATGAATGTGGGAAAAAACGCCTTACCGTACCTATGGACTAAACCCTGGTATGCTTGGAACCAAATTTATGATTATTACGACAAGGAAGACACGGAACCTGTTTCCTATTGCTCAGCACACTATATCAAGTAAATAATGGCCATTCTATACAGGACGTTTATACAACTAAATTAGTGGGCCTCTTAGTTGATAACGGTTTATCTCGGTCCGGTCACTACAAAACAACTTTCACTTGTATAATTGCAAATTCAACCTATCTATTACAAGGATTAAAAACTTATTCAAAGAGGACTGCAGGAAAACTTTCTATTATGCTTTTATTCATAATATATTAGAATGTGGACTAATGTTAGGTAAGAATATAAGAATATTTAGGGAGGTTGGGTTGCGTGTATGAATGATGGACAACTCAAGGGGAAGTAAGTCCTACATAACATATTGCTTTTTCAGACTAGATTTAAAAGTTTAATAATCCATTGGCTTCCTAATACCTTTGCTACTGATTAACGGTATCGTTCAACTTTGCGTTTCCCTGATCTTGTTTTTAGATTGGTGCATGCTGGGATGCTCCTATCCTATGCCATATATTCGTAAGTAATGTATCTAAATCTGGCCTGCTAGTTAAATAACGTCAACAGATGATATTAGGTGTTTTTAAAGAAAAATCTCTATGAGACAGTGATTTTGAAGTTTCAAAGCGTTATCTTAGGTCCAAAATCCAGTCTACACGCCTACCATTTAGAACAACTTGGTTATTGTCCCGCCTAACAACTGTAACTTACCAAGCATAGATACCGGGAATTTCGTTTTAAAACAAACTAAACCTTTCCCACAGCAAAACGCCGCAGCTTTCCATTTCCATAATAAAATTATGCTTGTATCATTGGTTTCGGGAGATTGAGGGCAGTTTTATAAGTGTGACAATTGTTGTAACCTCTACAAAACATTTTTTTCATCTATATCACTTTGTTTTTGCAGTATGTTTTACTGAATGTAATCGAAAGTTACATAAAAAAAAACAGAGGAAGTTTGAGAGAGCTAATGTAACTACACTTTCTAGCGCACGCTAAGCAATGAATATGTAAAAAGTAAGAGAAAAGAAAATAGTGTATGAGAAGACAAAGTTTGTAATCTTGTTTAACACACATAAACAAAATAGTTTAGCCAGATTTGTTTCTTGGATTCTGTAAAGTTTACCTTAAATCTATATCTAAAATCTACATTAAGAGTCGTAAAATATGTTTTGAATCCGGTAGTCTATTAAGATATTCTAGATTTAGGTATTGAGGATACTTGTATCTTGATGCAGAGTCCTTATTAGGGTAAAATTACGAAGATGCCTAGTGCTTCACCCAAACAATTTTTTCAGACATTGCTCATACACTCATAGCTTTTTTTTAGCATTACTCATAGTTTTCATTTTAGCATACTGCAGTTCGTCGCATCAACTGTTAACCGGCTCGAGAAAGTTTGGAATTTTTTAAAGGTTTAGTAAATACCAAAAGCATTTGTCCAACATTGCATTTAAAAAATTGCCATGCATCTGGTGCAAAGGGAAACAAAACAAAAAGAAATGTGTACAGCTCGCCACTTAAAGAACTGCCTCTTAAGGGACTGTTCCATGAACTTTATAAAAATTCTCTAAGAGTAGTTCCCCTTGAGCAATGATGAGTTCGCTGGGGATCTCACCTTTTGCATTTTGCACACATATGTCTTAGAGACCAGTCCTGAAACAGTACCACACGTCGCGCCTATCTACCGGACGGCGAGAAACACGGTGTCGCATAAAAATAAAGTAGGACTAGGCTACAATGTATATCTATCTATCTATCTATCTATCTATCTATCTATCTATCTATCTATCTATCTATCTATCTATCTATCTATCGCCCCCTCTCCCGCCTTCTCTTTCTTCCCTTTCTCCCTCCCTTTATCTCCTCTCTCCATCCCTCTTCCTATTTCTCCCTCTTTAAACCTTTTCCACACTCAACCCTTACTTCTCCACCTAAGTCATTTTTTGTTCGAGTCTTAATTTGAAGGACAAAAGAGTACGTGAATGATAAGAGCATTTTTTTAAAGTTTCAGCGAATGTTACATTTTTGATAATTTACGCCACAAGGTCAGGGACATTTGGAAAAGTATGGAACAACTATGAGGTAACGACTTTGTTGTTCTGAAAAAAGACGTTTGGGGTACGTCCCTATGCAATACCACCTACGTACAGCTCTTGTCAGTTTTATTGGTACGTTACCCGGCCCCTCAGCTTCACATTTTTTAATTATTATTTTTATTGCTGGTTTCTAATTTGACACCGAGCCCCACGTTTATATACACTTCAGGCTATTTGTCTCTTTATTGTATTGAACAGATGTTCAACATCTTTATAAAACACTATCATTTTCCACCGCAAGCGTTATACTGTCTTTTGATGAGAGAGAAAACTAGAAAATAAAAGTTAGACTGAGAAGTCGAGCTGGTGGAATATCATTCCATATTGTTGCACAAAGACTATTAATTTTATACTAACAGATTGACAGGGGAAGAAGGAGAAGAATGTGATATAGGTATAGGAAGAGCGGCAGGAGAAAGAGCGAGTGTGTATGTGTGTGTGTGTGTGTGTGTGAGAGAGAGAGAGAGAGAGAGAGAGAGAGAGAGAGAGAGAGCTGTAAATAATGTTTTTGAGGTGCATGAAGATAAACCGAAAGATATCCATACTAAAATACAAGCTTCCAATACGAAGAGAAAGGGCGTTCTTTTGAAAAATGATGACATTACTTAACTTTATTTTTCAAAACAATTAAAAAAAACCTTAATTAGGGTGCGTTACAAGCTTTCCAGCTCAGTTTTGTCAATTTGAATACTTACATTCGGGACAAGGAATAGAATAATTATGTTTATACGCTGTATATTTTTTGTCCGTTCAAATGAACGGCGATGCAGGGTTTTTTTTTTTCTATATAATTATTACACTTTTTGACTGCGTATAAAAAGCTCCTTAGACGTAAAGGTTTTTTAAATGCTGACTTTTTTTTATAATCAAATCAGCGAAAACATTCGTCATTTTATAGCTCTACCAAGACATCCCGCCAAGTAACTTGGAGATAAGAAGTTTAGAAAGAAAGACAGTCGGACTTTGCTTCTACAAGAACGAGCAAAACAAGTATAAGGGCAAAACCTTAATCTAGATAAGAAAATTCATTTTAGGAGAAACTGATACATGTGACAATAAATTGTGGCTGATCAGAAAAAAAACAAAAAACAAAACAACCGTATACTGAACGTGGTGAAATCTATTTAGTTCGTCGGAACTATTATTGGGAATATGATTAGAGCGCAAACTTTCGTTCCTTTAGGATAACTTCCCTCTTTGGAGACAATTGCTAACGGTCAAAAACGATAACGGCATTCTCAATAAGCTTTAGCTGGTTTTTTTTAATTATGCTGACTTATAGTTTACTAGCAGCGGTACCCAGCGTTGCTTTGGGAATCAGAATAAAATTCTAAGGGCATTAGATCAATTTGTGGCCTTTAGACAAAAGGCGGCGTGAATTTCTAGATCTAAAATTAATACAATATATATTTTCACAGACTCTTAATCTAGGCTTTAGATTAGAAGCTACAATCTAGATCGAGATTAGGCTCATCAACTTGTCTTCAATGTTTACGTTCTTTGTTCATAGTTCCACTAAAATCCATGACGTCATCCGCTTTGCCAGTTTCGATTTGTGTGCTCTATGCCAAATGCTTATGTTTTTATGTTATGTGAAACTTTTTCATATTTTTTTTCTTTAACTGCATTTAAACGTAGTTATAGGGTCAAGTGAGAATTTTAATTTGATATCTGACCGTTTGTTGTGCTCAATAATATCAAAACTCTCATTATTGATATCTTAAATGAGAGGCCAAAGTTTCAATTTTTGGTTTGAAAAAATCCTACTTGGCAACACAGATGTTTCGCTCTGAAGCGGAAAAGAAAATAGTTCCTTATAAAAACAATGGATATTTATTTTTTTTGTCGTGTTTCATTTTTGAATTTTAACCCTTTTACGAAAATGTTCAGCTTATTTAAAGGCATTTAAACACATGTGACGCTTTTATCGTAAGCGGTTTTAGGAGGAGTTTACAGCCGGGTTTTTTATATTCATGCGATCCTCATTTACAGATATAGATACCTGACACGTTATCTGTGTTCTAGATATAGAGTAATGGCTCTGACCTAAATCTATCTTTTGGTGCGAAATTGTGTATAAAAAGTGCTCAGATAGTGTTTTATTTAAGCTGCGCATTATTGTTTTCCGATCGTGTCACACAGAGGGATGCTTATTCTGCAATGAGGAATGCGGAATATGGAGGTCGCGGGTTCGATTCCCGACCATACCATGTTGCAATTGCATGAGGAAAGCAATTTACACTAACTTTCCCCAGTCCACCCACCTGTAAAATGGGTACCCAGCTAAATGCAATTCTTGAATTTGTAATTTATTACTAATCGTCTAAGAAAAAAATCGTCTGAAACCACGCCCCGTCAAACCTCGTACTAGTATATTTTTGTTTATATATAATCATTATATTTGATTTTTATGAAGTCAGGTGTACTTAACTTAAATCAAAAAGGACAAAAATAAAGTTTTGGTGAAACAACATGTTTGTTTATTATAATTTAATGTACTGATAGTGCAAGTAATCACGCAATAAGAGCAAACATTGATTCTCTCATAGAAACTTTGAAAGTTTGTGTCGATGCAAAATGTCAACACGCATGCGCACACGAAATTATGATGCATTGAGTTTTGGTGCACGGAAAGAAGGACCGTGGTGCGCAATCTTCATTGTCTGAAACATTAAATTCAAAGGACTAGAAAAAATGGGAAGTAGAAACGGCTAGAGTAATCGGGGTTGCAATGTTATTGTGTCAATTTACTGTTGGAATGTCAATAGAACGAATCGAATCGAGTAGCCTATACGAGAAAAATAGATTATTGTAAGGAACCTCTTCCGCCAGCCGAGATACAAAACCGAGGTAACGTTTCAGTTTTATTATTTTATCGCCCCCTGCAGATCACCACGGGAATGTAAAAAAAGAAATTTGAGAAATATATGTTTAAAAGTTTTAAGGGGGAGGGGGGGGGAGGAGGGTATGTAGAGCCTACATGTAAAATGTGCAAAGTAAAACTATTTATTCTCTAAAAGTGTCACAAGTATATAAATATCTAAATATTTTTGTATGTTACATATTGACCGACAGTCTTTTCAGGTAATCTGCCGCAAAAATCCTTCATGCGTTGACCTTCCCAAAATGCAGGTTGTAATTATTAACCTCCTAACAAGTTCTCAATTTTCTTCTTCGTTTTTTTAAAGACCGCCTATGTTCTTACTCAAACCACAAAATTGGAAGCGATAGATCAAAATGATTATGCTTGTTTACATTTCGTCTGGATGGTCTAGGATTTGGGAGCGTCTGGGACAAGTCATTTTTAAACGGTATACTTTGAATCTTTGCTTTGAACGATTTCAGTGTGTGGATAATATTCTACAGCACGATTACTTTCAACACGTGTGTTTCGATTACAAGCTAGTACCGGCCGTTCTTTTACTGACAGGGATTTTTCCCATGAGACGTCATCATTATGCAATACAGGTAAACACCGGTCGTTCTTTCTGGCCGCGGGTATGATATTAGCACCCTTGCGCGCGGACGACGATAATGTACTATGACGCAATGACCCCCATAGGTAGTGTGGGTTTTACAGCTTACGATTGGCTACAAGTCTCCGTCAGCCCATCAGCCATCCTGGGCTTCGTCCTCCTAAACAGGCCGATAACGCATGGTCTCTGTTGGAGAAGTTTCGCAGCACGACGTACGTTACGCTAGGTATTAGGTAGGAGTAATACCCTGAGTAGGTGGTATTCTCACTGCCCGTCCCTCTGCTACGTTCTGATGTGACTGTAATGACAGGTAACATATTAAGGGTTTGCGAAACCTCACTAATGCCTAAGAAAGTCACGTGAACAACTAAAACAAACAGTAGCTTGTGGCTTGAGGGGGGGGGGGGGAGATAGATAGATAGATAGATAGATAGATAGATAGATAGATAGATAGATAGATAGATAGATTGATAGAGAGAGAGGGGGGAGAACTTCCTGTCTGCTTCTGGCCACCCCAGTGCCTACCGCCATTAGATTTACACGTCTATCAAGCACGTCCAATCAGCTTCGACAGATCTCTAGCCTATAAATAGTAACATCTTTTGGGTTAGGTTTTAGCTTCAATTTTCGTTATAGCTTTTACTTATATTTTGAAAAGAAAGTTCTTGTTTGTGGCATTAGCGAACTGTTTCGAATCTTTAAATTCATTCGATAGTTGCAGAAAGAAACATTTTGTCAAAATTTTGAAAAATTATACCTGCTTCATATAACCTAAAACATTCAACATTTAAGCTCTTAGTTTTTAGAATGTTTCTCCTCGTTTTTCTTTTCGATTTTGTAGAAATGTATCCAACTACCGATGGCCAATGTATATCCTTATTTTTTTCTTTAATTTTGTACATGCACCTTTTCTTTTTCTTCTGTTTGTTTTGAAATGTAAATGGATTGTGTTTTGTACAAAATTGTCATTATGTCAGCATTGTTTGTTTGGGTAGATATACTGTTGTAAAGAGCTTCGAGCCTACATGTAGGAAGAGGCGCTAGAAAATAACTTTATTATTATTATTATTACCAAGTTATCTTCATTAATTTTTCTTCAAACTCAAAGTAACTCATAAATGAGGGATATGTTCAGCAAATGCCATGACGGAATATATTTTGTTGGTGTTTACAATTTTGTAACTGTAATTTCTTGTGAGAATGTTTGGTTTGAAAAATAATTGAAAGCAAACTTCCTTTTTTAACGTTTGCACTGACCAGGCTTATCTTTGAAGGTAACTGATTTTATTGTTTTTTTTTTGTTTTTTTTTTTGTTTTTTGGAAAACCCAATCGCTGCCAAGAGAAACTCGCCATCTGTTGTTTTTATAAGTTAAGTTTGCTTTCATCTTCATAAAAACATTTAATTTATAGATAATAGGTATTAGCCCATTTCCTGAACTTTTTAAAGACTTTATCTTCATTATTAACCTTCTAAAGCTTCCTATAAAAAGTGTTCATGATTATTCTCACTTCAGTGTATTGTTGTAGAGACGCTAATACTACCAATATCTACTCCACGGGCGTTTATCGTTTGTTAATTTCTTAACAAACCTCCGTTTCTTAAACATATCAACATTAAGGTAAGTAAACTACTAGTTTTAATCAGAAAAACCATTTTTTGTTCGGATAAACAGAATTGTAAAATTGTTCTATTGTTGTAGTGTGCAGTACGAAACACCTTTTTTCTATATTAAGGCATTGTTTGTGTACGTTATTAAGCTGTTGAATCTGAGAAGCAAAGCGGCAAATAATTTTGAAACAAAAAATCTACCAATACTCAGAAAGGCGCTGCAAAACGAATAATGATCTTATCAGAACTTGATTTTATACAAAATCTATATATATATATATATATATATATATATACAGTTGCCGGGAAAGTAAGCAAAAGTTTTTTTTTCTTGAAACCACTTTGTAAAATTAATTGAAAACATCTTTGAAACTTTAAAAAATTATTTTAATTTATAACAAATTGGGCTACTAAACATTAAATGTGTATTACGCTAAGATCCGAGAAGGTGCGCAGAGTTTTTAAACCCTTAATAAGACATAATAATGTGTCGAATTACGTGACATATTATTGTAGAAACATCATGTTTGCCAAATTGCATATCGGGTGTGTAAGGCGCAAAAATTTATTATGCTCAACCATCGTTTTGTGAACTATACCTTTAGGAAAAATTCGAAATTCTAACTAATAGACCAATGCTCAACAATCGAAAGGAATTCTAATAACTTCTCCGGTACTTCCGATATGGTGTCCACCGAGGAGTGGTAATAACCGCGAAACAATGTGTATAGACTAAAGGCAAAGGAAGGTAGATCTAATACAAAATAATACGCTCCAATTATGTTAAGCACTTCATTATTGTGCTAATAAATATCACTAATAAATTACAGATAGATAGATAGAAATATAGATAGATAATTAGACAGATAGATAGATAGATAGATAGACAGATAATTAGATAGATAAATAGATAGAGTGGTCAAATGAGTGGCCCTAGCGGTCGAGAAATAACGTTGTCGCAGCTAAAATGTAAGTTAAATCTAGAAGTTATAGTCAAGGTCCACAATCAAAAGAAATGAGTACTTTCTCATAGAAACACTAGATTGTTACGTAAGTAGATACATAGATAGATACTTTAAAGTCAGAATGATAGAGAATTAGATTTTTTTAGGTTGGCCCAATTTGCTATTTGCAAATATGTGTATTTAAAAAAAGACCGAAAACCATTTCTACACTGACTTTTTTTTTTTTTGGTTAAATTTTTGCGTTTTATTGAAGTTTGATTAAGTAAAATCGACATTGTTTAACCTTGAACCGTCAAGCCAAATTTTCAAAAATCTCATTTTATTATGCCAGTTAGTACACGAGGGTTGGTTTCACAAATTCATGATTGTTTTCCCTTTTATTATAAATACGTTTATAGTGTTTATTTATTTTTTTTGTGAAAACTGCCATCGCTATCAGAGTAAAAGTTAATATTGTCTTAAACATCAACAGACCTGACATCACTTGGCGCAGTTTACTGTGCCTGCAAAAATCTTAAATAAGGATACTACAGCAAGTTGTCAAAACTAGCATAACACATTTCAATTAAACCCAAATTTTCAATGGTTTATTTTTTTACTCAGAATGACGGCAATGATGACACTGTGTGCTCTAGCCTTGACCCTGGCCATGATAGCAGTGAACGAGCGCCACCTGGTGGAGGGTAAGGCGTTCACATGGTCTCCAGCCACTGGACGTGGCGATGACTTCGCCCTGAGAAGCAGGGATGATGCTTTACAAAATGCCGAGCAAATTCTCGCCTTAGGGAGAGGCGTCTCGACCAACAGCGCTACCCTCACAGTCTCCAACATGTTCTTTATGAACTTGGCACAGGGAGAAGATCCTGTAGACCTGTGGAACAGAGCGTCAGGGAGTCTCCTTAATCTCGGGTTGTTTACCCGCAACGGTTCTTACGTTGTTTTAGGACGTGCCCAGAAGATCAGATCGGCTATTTTAAACAACGACGACAACTTGGATGTCTCTATTGATCGCCACCTACAGTTTTGCGAGTCGGCGGTTGCTGACATGAAAAGGGTGGCTTTTACTGCCCAACGGGCCCTGGAAAATCTGTTGTCAGCCCGGGCGGACCAAGAAAGGGAGATCAAAGGAACATTAAGACAGGTTGCCATAATACAAGGCTTGATTCAGGACCTCATAGCTGCGTTCCAGAGGCTTATTCAAAATGTCGGTCTTTAGGTTGTGAGAAACACTGGGGTTTTTTGTTCATGATGTAACTCATTTTGTGCGATATTGTTACTAAAGAAGGACAAAATATCTGTAGAAAGTCAGCAATAAAATTCAAGTACGCCTACTGGTATCTTTGTTCAATAAACTTTTCTACCCTTATGCATCGATAATTTCATTGAGAATTAAAGTTCCTTCCAGTATACTTCCAGTACACGTGTTTATTTGTGAATATTCCTTTATGTGTTTACTGTAAAAACAACCATCGTTCTTAAAGGTCTACTTTTGATATTATTCTACACCTGTCTGTATTTTACCCTGTTTCCCTTAAAATTTGTAAAAAAAAAAAGCCGAAGAAAAATTTGCGCACTGTTTACTAAATAAAGAAAAGCACAACTACTGGTCCAATACTGCTCTTTGTTCAAGGGCTGGTAGCTAGGGTGGGGGGAGGGGTTGGGGTAGGCAGAGGCTACTGAATTTAATGTGATACCGTCATTCATTACATTAAAAACTGTATTGTTTGGCCGACTAGATAATAACTAACTGAATGTAGCACCTTGGTCACCGCATCAGGTACTACTGTTATTGAATAGCAAGATCAGCTCGCCAACAAAACTTTCAAGATACTACAGCTGTCAGACAGCTAGCTTTACTTCAAAAAACATTCCGGTTGGCCAGCTAATCTGAAAAACCGGCTCTGTGGCCTAGCGGTTAGTCACTCGCTCAGAGATCGGGAGGTGCGTGGTTCGATCCCCGGCCGAGTCAAACCAAGGACCTTATAATCGTTATTAGCAGCTGATCTGCCTAGTGTGTGGCATTATGGATTAACTGTTAAGTCTGGTCGGCCCGGTGTTAGGATAATGTGACTGGGTGTGGCGTACGCAAGCGCTCCTTACATCACAGTGTGGTAACACGCTTTCACATGTCCACAGCGCCGTCTCGGATAAAACCTCGAAGTTGACTGAGACAATAAAATTCTTACAACCAACCAACCAACTAGCAAATCTTAAGTAAACTCTACCACAGTAGGTCCACGTATTGGTTAAATAAATGTCAGCCGACTAGCATAAATCTTAAAACACATCAGCCAACCACCTGACAAATTTTGTGAGTTTGTTTCTTCTATAATCAAAATTTCTCGTTATACTTTTCTTTGTCGAGACTTTTTTTTTCAATCAAGCTTATCTTCGAAGGTGACAACTTTACTTTTTTGTTTACCAGTACTTTGGAAAACTCGATCTGTGTCAAGAAAACCGCAATACAATTACATACGTTGGTTTAACAAACTTCTTTGCTTTTCTCTTTTGGAAGTATTTATATTTCTAGACAATTATAGGCGTTTCATTGTTTTCTTTTAACTTAATCGTTATCATCAATCTGCCAAAACTTCCTATAAAATGTGTTCATAATTTTGTTCACTTCAGTGTATTACAGCAGAGACCCTTATTCGATCTACCAGCCTCTTCTCCGCGGGCGTTGATCCTCTGTCAACTTCTTCACAAACCTCCGCTTATCAAAGATCTCGTCAACAACATAGTTAGTAAATTACGAGTTTTAACAAGAGAAACCATCTTTTGTTACCATAAATAAAAATTTTAGAATTCTTCTATTTGCTGTGCAGTGAAATGCGTAACATCTTTTTGGTAATTTTTGTTTTGTTTTGTTTTCAGGTTTTTTATTCAGTACGGTACTCGCTATTGAAATCTTGAATCTGAGAAGCAATGCGGCAAAAGATTATAAAAGAATAAAGCTATGAAGGCTCAGAATCACAAATGATGATGCTATCAGAACTGGTTTTATCCTAGATCTTTATTTAAGACCCTATTGAAAACATATTTTTTCACAGCATATGAAGACCCTAATTCGTTTGTCTCGAGAAACTTATCCAACTACCGATGGTCAATGTATATCCTTTTTTCCCTTTGATTTTTATACATGCACCTTTTATTTTTCTTCTGTTTGTTCAATTTTGTTAATGGAGTATGTTTTATACAAAATTGTTTTTATGTCAGCATTGTTTGTTTGGGTAGACATACTATTGTAAAGAGC